>RJWH01001779.1:143416-315502 GCA_004363575.1 Solenodon paradoxus | reverse complement strand
AAGAACCCAGACTGACAGACTCATGAACATATCAGAAATAGACAATCAAGGCTCTCCTACTGATTGTCAGTGTTTACTAACCTAGCCTCTTCCTCCCTCCTTCCCTCCTTCCTTCCCTTCCTTCTTTCCCTCCCACCTTCTCTTCCCTTCCCTTCCCTTCCTCTTCCCTTCCCTTCCCTTCCCTTCTTTCCTGCCTTTCTCCCTCCCTCCCTCCCTCCATCCCTTCTTCCTTCCAAGAAAAGGTACAGGCAGGAATGATGGTGAGTAGGCAGGCAAGCAGGAGAGAGGTAGAAGAAGCATTTTATTTATTACATTTATTTGCTCATCATGGTTGTTCCCACTGGCCCCAAGTCATGAACCTGGGACCCTGTGATGCATGTGGACTATGTCCTGCTGGTTTACCATTAAGCCACCAGGGTTTACCAAAACCCCCCACTCATTTCTATCAAATTTCATTACTTTTGTATTTTCAGTAAATAACAAAGAGACATCCATCCTCAGTGTTCAAGGAACACACAACTCATTCATTCTCTGCCTGTGCTTGTTCCCCTCACCATCATTCATGCCTGTCTCTTCTTCCATTCATAGTCTAGGCTTCCGTCAAGGTCCAGCTCATATTCCTCTTCCTTTGTGAAGTCTTTTTTGCCTGTTGTAGCCAGCACCATTCTCTCTCTTCCTACAAAGCATGTCCATGCCATATAACTGTGTGATGAATTACATAGTACCTCGTGATTCTGGGGATTTTTTGGCTAATATTTCTTTAGATCTTATTACATGCTAGGTACTGTGCTGTGTACCTTCAGATTACAATCCTATAATCATCTGGGGGATCGTTCAATGTATGTGCCTATGTGATCTCCTGTCATCAAAGAGAAATTAATTAACATTTTTCTTTTTTCTTTGAGGAACCAAATGAAATGAGAAAATCAGGACTGTAGTCTCTTGTTTTTAAGTAAGATGCCATAAGATCAGGATATCCCCTTTTTAGAAGATAGCAAGTATATAAAAAGGGAGAGAGAATACATAGTATATACCAAACACCTGTGAGAAATTGCTCTGTGCAACTGAAAATGATAGTTGACTATGGTTTAGTATTCTCAGTAAATAACAGAGAGAAGTCATTCCATTGAAACTATCCAGCATGATAATCTATCCTATGATTCTTTGTGAACCCCAAGGTGGTAATAAAAGGGTAAGAAAACCTTTTCCTCTTTGTAATAGTTTCTTTGTCATGTCCAGAGAAGTTACTGGAAGATTTTAGTGAAACCTCTCTGCCTAACCTCAAAAATCTTCCCAATAGCTTAGATATTTGAAAAAAGAAAAAGAAATTTCAGTAGCATACTGCTAAAAATGGTGTTCATGATTTCTGAAAACTATTTAGCTTTGTCTTGAGTGAAGATTAAAAGGGCAGTAGACTGTTCCTGATCTACATGCCCAGAAAAGTTTGCCTTAATACTTTGTTGATTTTGGCAAGGCTAACTCTGAGGACTGCATTGCTCACATTCTGCAAACTAGGAAATGGGGGCAAATGAGGTTAAGTAATTTGACCAAGGAAACAGTAAAAATGGGGTAAAGCCAAGACATGAACCAAGGCTCAACTAACCACAGGGTGAGTCTGTGTCCATGGAATGAAACTGATTTCCTAAAGGCTAGATTAACTATGGACCATTTCACATTTACCTTGGGAGGTCAAGGCTGTTACTACCTCCATCTTATAGATCAGGAGAAAGACTGGAAAAGCTTATTGAATTGTACAGGCTCTTAAGGTATCAAGTTTAGCAGGGTTGAGGCCTGGATTCCAGTCTGTGAGACCCAGAGCTGGTGCTCTTAATCTTTTTAAATGGACTATTTCATGTGTGTCTTATGGAGCTACCTGCATAAATGCTTTATCTGAGCAGACATGAATGTGTTTCCCCACACAAGAGCCAATACAGTGCTGGATCCACAGAAGGCACTCAATTCAACATGCCATGATCAGCTGTTAAGGAGCCCATAGTCCTAGTACATAGATCCCACATTTCTTTCTGGTATTTTGCTGTGTTTCTTCATGTCTCTTCTGAGACATCTATTCAGTTCTGTTTTCAAAACATTTTCATTTCCCTGGAATGATGTGAAGGACACTTGTTGTGTGTTTGACTTTTCAATCTTGAGAGCCCTGTCATCATATAGGATTGTTCCTGGAACACATGTCCCTTAGTACAGATGGGCCGACAATGGCCAGAGACCAGTGGGACAGCTGATTTAGACCACATGAGAGCTTTAAGCTCTGGTGACTTCATTTTCACTCTGGTGCTTGGAGCAAGTCAGGGTGGTGTCCTTCAGTCCTAGTTGTTATCCAGAAGTGGAGGGATCCTATAGGGTTCCTTGATTCCAAGAATGAATATATGGAGTACTTCTACTACTGCTTGCCTTTAATTCAGATACCTCATTACTATTTGTCTTTCCTCTATGATGAGGATAAAGAAACGTAACATAACAGAAGAGGTATCTAATTATTGACTAGACCAAAGCTTTGGAATGATATGTAGATTTAATTTGTTACTCTCTTCTACATTTGCACAGAAGCAGAATTGACTGGGTATTAATTTCCCTTCAGTGGAAAAACACTTAGAACCTCAAAGCTGAGTGGTATTTTCCTGTAAGCTGTTTTAACTCTGTTAGCTCTACTTTTATTCTACCTATACAGATTTAAAAAAAAAAAAACAAAACTAAATCTGTCTCAGCTGGTATAGTGACTAAATTATTAGAAATACTATTGAATAAAACAGCAATAACAATGGCTACTTTCAAACTTCTCTTTTTTCCCAAGAATTGTTCTAGATGCTTTATATAGGTTAGTTGGTTTAATTCTAGTAATTTCCCTTTAGGATCTGTATAGATCCTTTCATGCCATTTTTTTAATCTATTAATTTTTACTGAATTAACATTACATTATACCATTATGTATAAGTTTAAGATGTGTATCATTATAAATCAACATCTGTATATAATATATTCATATATAACATATAATCCATCCTTCAGTACTAATAGCTCACGTCTGTCCTTCACCTTTATAATTGACAAATATTGTCCAATTTGCTTATTTCCCTTCCGCCTTCCCCTTCTGAATTTGAATTTTTCAAGTTTGTACTAACACTATGTAAATGTTAGTCATGAAATCAGAGATAAAGTGAATATTCCAAAATTAAGTAAAAAATCAAAAAGACTTTCAAAACACATGAGCCAAGAGAACTCCATTCAATCTGTTGTCATATGTCATGATCCTTTAGCTGGTAACCAGAGGTATCTGCTATTCCTTGAATAAAACACCATTATCTTGCATAGTAATCCCAGATCTTAGGGCAACGCAATGCATTCCTTGGACACAGTGAGTCATAGGTAGAGAATCGTTTACTGAATGTGAACATGCTAAAAGAAGAAGGCAGCCAGAATCAAGCTGACTAGTACTTCACCTTTGGAATGTGAGCCTGACCACTCCTTTCAATGCCTCCTGGCACGTGATCAGGGTTTGCATGCTCAGCTGAGGATTAGGATACCCTGTGACTAAGTGGTTTTAATTTCATTCTCTCAATCTTGTCTTGGTTCCTCTCTCTCCTTCCTTCCTTCCCTTCTTCCTTCTTCAATATAGTGCACTTGTGAGGTCATTTTGTATATAACCTTTTATTTTCAAATAATTGTAGATATATAAGAAGTTGACAAAAACAATGCATTTGGGTTCTATGTACTCTTCACTCAGTTTTCTTCAGTGGTAACACTTGATGAAACTATAATGGCACTTTGTATTTATGACGGGCAGTAACTTACTGAGTTTAAGTTCAAGTTAAAAATCTATGATGAGGCACATCTGGGCGGCTTAGTGGTTATGTTTCAGTTTTTTGGGAGAAACCAAGCAAGCACTCTTTGGAAGTATTTTAGCCAGATTTATAACACGCGTGGTCTCAGCTGGGATTTCTTCCCCAAAGAGCAGAGCCCAGAGTTCTGGTTAGAACATGCTTATATAGGTTAGAGCAATGCTGGAAGAGAGGGATGTAAATTAGGGGAAGGGGTTTCAAGCCTGGGAAGTTCCTTGTCTGCTGGCAAGCAACCTCAGGTTACAGGAGGTGTCATGATTTTTCTTTATAGTTGCTGGAGGTGGTAGGCAGGCCCCTCCACAGTTAAGTCCCTGGTGTCGGGCTGGTGTGATACGCATACATTCCAAAGACCCCAGGTTCACAGTCTGGGCAGGGTTGGGAACAGCCAAGAGGAACAACTAAATAAAATAAATGAAAATACTTCTTCCTCCTGTCTCTTCCTGCCTGCCTGCCTATTGCCTTCATTCCTGCCTGCACCTTTCCTTTAAAAAAAGAAAGAAAGAAAAAAGAAATCTCTAGTGCGGGGCAGCTACCCCTTCTCCTCAGACCTCAAATGGAGCAGGTTCCCAGTGAACCAGCAGTACCACCACACAAAGCCCCCCACAAAAGCAGAGGATGTAACCAGCATCTTACATTTTTTTTTTCATGGTAATATTTGTTATTTCTTTTGTTCACAAGGCTATATTTATTTTAGGATATTGAAATTGCATCTCAGTCTATACTAATTTTATATTTGAAGACACATTTTGAAAATGAAGCTGGAACAATGGGTTATGCCCTGGGGGCTTGTAGCCTAGGATCACTCAGCAGCAGCAGGATAGTCTCATGCTTTCTGAGGCCATCATCACTGCAGCCTTCCCCCCAGCAGGGTGCCTGTACTGCCTTCCTCAGGCAAGGTGTTGGGTGTGGGCATAGGAGCACTGGGTGCGGAGGGAAGGTCTGGCGCCTGTGGGTCTGCACTCGCTTGGAAAGTATCCTAGTGCTTGAGGGATTATTTTGTATCAAATAACAAATACAAAACACCATGACAAGTCAAGGCAGAGACAGCTAAAGAGAGAGAAAAGCTTTTTAAACTGCATTTGGGACTGGGTCTGACATTTTTACTTTGCACTGGCCCTCCAAGTTATATTGCCAGACTTCCTTACTTAAAATTATATTATAGTCCAAACTCTTATAAGAAACTTAGGCAAGAAGATGCATATTTAACAGGAAACTGGAAGCTTCAATAGGGGCACTTAGGGACACTTGTCTGTCAAAGACAAAAATGGTTTCCACTAACGCCAGGGAAAACTTCTAGGGCTTGTTTTAATCCAGTGAAAGACTGTTCCAAAACCCGTGTGCTCCCTGCTCACAGAATAGCCCGCAGTCCTAGCCTGGCCTTGGGCTCTCCATCAGCTGTCTTGTCTTCAGAATATCAATTTTGAACAGACTTCCATTCAAATCCATGCTGCTGCCAACTAGAGGTAATTCATGCTTTCCCAGTCCTGCATCTTTGCTTATGCCATTTTATTTTTATTAAATGCCATCTTACCCATCCTTTAAGACTAAGCCATCACTTTTCTTTTGAGGCTCCAGCCTGCACCCACCTCATGACCTTTGCTCACCTGTTTCCTCTGCTCATAAGGTCATTTTCTAAGTCTTGTACAGCTAGAGCTATCTCATCATTCAGAGAGGTCAGCTTTCCAGAGACTTCCACAGAGAGATCTACTTGAATACCTGCTCTAAGCTAACCTCCATCCCATCCTATTCCTGTTCTAGTCATTGTATTTATCACTTTTAGAATTAACTTTGCATATTTAATGTTAAGTAGCATAGTATCTTCTGTCCCCATGAAAGAAGGGGACTTACTGCCTTCCTCACATCTGTATACTTGTGGCTGACACCATGCCTGGCATATACTGGTTGACTAAAGTTAAAGTCCTTTGGCTCCTCCGAACACTGTATGTCTTACATGTTTTCTCTCCTCTTCTGTGCTTTTAGCATCTGGAGGGTGATAAATGATTCATCCTTATCCCTCACATGCCTAGGAAAGATGTAGGCTTCTCTTTAAGTTTCACCCAATGCATATATAAAACAAATGGTACAGAGGGAGGCATTTCTTTTCTCTTTCAGAACAACTGGACGCAGGGTGAAACCAGGAAGATCAAATCTAATTGCCAGAATGACAAGCACATGCCATTCAGCATGCGCTGTCTGCACCAAGGATGGCCCTGGGCAACTGTACAATCAACAAACAGCACACACTATGCAGAGTGACCTCTGTTCCTCGCAGGATGTTCTCTCTGGGCAATTGGCTGCCTCTGTAGCCTGTGGGATGTAAAGCTTCCCAAAATAGCTACCAGGGATGAGGCTGAGTTCTGAAGGGAGGGACAGAGTGAGAAGGCACCTTCTTTAGGAACATCAGGTATCTCTGTTATTCTTTTAGCAAAGCACTTTGGTTTTTATTACCTATGAAAATAGAGGGACACACCTACAAATCATTGTGGGGACCTAGGGGTGAGAAGCAGGTCAGGTGGGTCATTAATCTATCTAGAGAGTGATGTCAGGTTTGGGGCAGGAAGGGGATCATGATATCACAATGGTGAGGTGCCCTGGTGACCTGGCTATTGACTAGCTCAACAGGGTTAAGATGAAGCCTTTTCGTGCTCCAGGATAAGAGTCCAAGCTGCAAAACACCTCCAGGCATTAGAGAACAGGGCACAAGACCAGGAATTTGGAGGCTAGGCAGAGAGAAGTTCAGCAATGTGTGAAGCTCATTTGCACAATTATCCCCTAAATCCACAGAAGAATTCCTCACTGGGAGACACTGAGCCTCAAGACTCCCTCAGGGCACTTCTCCTGCTCCTGGGAACTTGCCAGTGACTCCCTTCCTCCCTCAACTATGCAGAATCCCTGGGACAGGAGCCCCTGAGAGGAGAGAACAAAGGGCTTCATTCCTGGGGAGAGTTCAGGATTCAGAGAGGGTTTCTCAGAGCTGGACAGTGTGTGGCACACAGGAAAACCTAACAACTGCAGACACTGAAGTCAACGGAAATCCTGCTGTAGTTCCTGATGTCTGCGGGTCAGATACCTCAGGAAGCTAACGTTGGCTGGGCTGCAGATGGATGCATGTGGTGGAGCAGGGGTTAGAGAGATAACATTAGAGAATCATGCAGGCAATGTCCTGCAAGATCTGGTCAACAGCAGCTTTATTTGAGCCTTTGCTCTGGGAGGGAGGTGCCCATTTTGTGTTGGTCTGGCAGGATTCTTGGTCTCCTGTGGGATCCCCTCTTCCCTGGGCCTTACTGGTCTCACTTCTCAAGCTGGCAGTTCAGACATCTCCCGGCTGCAGTGGGCAGAGGCTGCCCCCTGAATTCTAGCCTACTGCCTTGTAATCAGCCAGGCAGACCCGGGTCTGCAGGAGGCAGAAAGGAATGGAGAAAAAGACTCAGAGGGATCTGACAAATGGAAACAGGGTTAGAAAGCTATTACTTTCCCTCTTTTGCACTTTGGAGAAAATCATTCTAGTTGTAAAGGGGAAATTCTGCAAAGACTGGAATTAGATGGCAAGCAGAATTTTCCCCTCAAGGGCATCCACTTTCATGCTTGCTGCTCCCACTGGCCTGGCATTCTCACGGCAGTGCAGAACCAGAGTTTGCCTTTAGACTTGCTCACTCTAGGATGGGATGGGATTTGTTTTTTTCCATTGGCGAGATATTTCTGGTTGGTAAGTAAATTATTTATTTGTCAAATCAGTCGCTTAGTAAAGCAGCACTTGCTTTCTAAGACTGATGACTCTAGCATGCCAAATAGCACCCAGGGGCTCCAGCTCCTGCCAGAACAAAGAGTAGTTTAGGAGTGCAGGGAATCTGGCAAGTCCTATCAGCCCTACTTCCAAAATATATCTCCAGCACATCTCCTTATCTCAGGTCTATGCAGCCATTATTATGTCTGGACTGACCTACTTGGTCTGGATGGCTGTTCTCAGTTGGCCACCTCGCTCACCCTTGATCTCGTCCAAACCATTATCCACTCAGATGCCATAGGTCCTGTATTCTTTTCCTATTGCTGTTGTAACAAACTGCCCTAAACTTAGTGACTTAACATGAAAGAAATTTATTCCTTACAGTTCTAACGGTGAAAAATCTGAATCAGGACTAGAATCAGGGCATCGGTTGGGCTGTATTGCTTCTGGAGGATCTAAGGGAAAATCTGTTTCCTTGCCTTTTCCAGTGCTTGAGGCTGCCTGCATTCTTAGGCTCATGGTCCTCCATCATTTAACCTCTGCTTCTTTTGTCATCTCCTGAATTCATCTTCTGAGTTTGCCTCCCCTGTCCCTCTCTTATAAGAGCCCTGTGATGACACTGGGCCCACCTGGATAATTCAGGATAATTTTCCCACTGCAGGATCCTTAACTTAACCATACCCATAAAGACCCTTTTGGCAGGTAGGGTAATACAGTCACAGTTTTCTGGATTAAGCTGTGCACATATTTGGGGAGCGGGTGCACTGTTCTGCTTAGCACAGGCATCATGCCAGTCACCTGGCTAAGATGCATTCATGACTTCCCATTGCATGTAAAATAAAATCCATGCTCCCGCACATAACCTGCAAGACTCTGCCCACTTGCCCAGCCATTTCCCTGCCTCCTTCCACTCCTATTACACAGGTCTTTGTCTGTACCTTAGACCTGTCTGAGGTCTAAAACCTCAGACCCATTCTTTTGAGGGTCTCAGTGGTTATTGTTCTCTGTGTTTGGATTGCTTGTGTCCCAGGTCCTTATACAGCTCTTTGTGCTCTAACTTTGAGTCCTTGGCCAAATGTCACCTCCACTGAAAGAACTTTACCGAAAAACCCTGTCTGAAGAGTTCTTATCTGGATCACTTACATTCCAGAACTTCCCAGTACAGATCATCCGTGGCTGTGAGATTATTTACATAATTTTTTCTCTTTCACTAAAGTGTAAGTGGGAGCAGGCACCATTTTTTGGTGGTGGTTTTTATCAAGAGTCTCTCCAATGTCTATTGTGATATCTGGCAAATATTTGGCATTTAATGAATAATGTTTCATTGGAAAGGATGGCATGGGGACCTTAAAGAGAAAATTGGCATAAGAGATCACTTTACCCTTTGTTTGCTATTTATTTGGTTTTTCCATTCAAATTTGATTTAGAAGCATTATAATTGTGTCTGACTGGCAGGTATATAGCACAAATACTTCTAATTATGGAAGCCACTTTATTGTAAGGAAGGAGTCTTCCATTAACAGTGTGGCTGTTGGTAGTTGAGCCAGAACTGTTTTTACTTAATCCTCAAACACCCCCTGTGAATTAAGTATTCTAGGTCTACTTAATAGAAGAAATAACTGTGACTCATGTTAAGTAACTTGCCTACAAATTTAAGGCTATTATCTGAATATTGTTTGTCTAACCAAATCCAGTGCCTGCCTGCATATTGGAGATAGTGTAGCCAAGACGGAAGAGCCTGGACTGTGAGCCTAGACTGAAATCCTGATCAAATCCCTTGGTGGTTGTGTGACCTTGAGTAAGTATCATAGTCTTGATGAAAATGAACTTCCATATCTCATCCCATTGTGAAGAGTAAAAGAAATAAATGTGCCAAGAACCTAGCACAATGACTGGTGGTCAATGCTTGACACATAGTAGTTATATAACAGTATTATTAGAAATCTGCTTTCTAGAAGAGAAAGAAGCACTTTGGTTTTTTGTTTCTCTTTAATTTAAAAGAAACCTGAATGATAAAATTTGAAATAAATATCCCTGGCCAATAGTCTACCATATTTTCATCATCGTGTCTTTGTTATAGTAATTAGGATAGATAATATTAAGAATGTATTACACTTAGAAAATGGAGTGACTTATGCCCTGTTAAATGTTATAAAGTAACTGAGTGAAATGAAACTTAACTGAGTGTAAACATAAAGATAAACACGCCACTAGACGACACCCCTGTGTGCACCTGTACCCTTAGATATCACAGCCCCAGGCAGCCCATGGAGCCCGCTGATAAGACACACTGAAGACACCAGATGACGCCCATCTAAGAGTATAAGAAGAGAGGACTGAGAGAGAGCTGTTAGAGCCGTTCATTCTGCTCCTCCACAGACGTTTGCTCTCCACTCCCCTTATCACACCTGCCTGAAGCTCTGCCTTGGACTGGGAGTCCAGATCATGAGCGGCAGAATCGGGCCCTGAAACGAGAAGCCGAGACGCAGTTGCACGTCCCTCGTTCCAGTGTGTGTGTGTCAGCGCGGATCCCCGGGTGGCCTGCTGAAGCCTGGAAACCACCAGGCTAAGGTAAATAAACCTCGTGTGATTTGTGCAACTTCTGTTTGTCTCCTGTGTAATTTATGCTCGGCTGAAATAGATATTAAGTACCTTGGGTCGTACATACAAGCCCAGTCCAATAGGACTGGCGGAGGCACCCTTGGTCACCTGTGCTTACGTCCCTAAAGGAGTTAATGGGACAGTCTTCCTGTCACAAATGTCAAGCTCAAACTGATTTCCTCATCAGTAACAAATATTTTTTATCTCAGAGTCTGCAGGAAAAAGTGAAAATGTATCAGTGTTGAAATACTGTTTGTGGGAAGCAAGAGCTCATTTGGGATATTGGAAGCTAAAGAATGAGAAATCTTCCTGTGGGTAAGGGAAAATATCCTAATACTCAGCAGCTTTGCTTTTCATAAGATTGTCTCCCAAGTGGAATATTTCTAGAAAGTTACACTTTTTCTATCCCACCAGTAGGGTTAAGAGAGTATATATCTTAAACTCCCCTGCTAACATTTCATAACATCATGTTTAAAAAACAAATGTGTAAAAAATGTTAATATGCATATGTCATGCCCTTGCTTCATATATCCATAACTTTCAGAATAAAGTTCAAATACCTTTCACTGGTAAATATAACTATCATCTTCTCAATCTCTTTTTCAGAACTCTACTTATTATCATCACTCCTTGTTTCATCGCTGCATTACTATTGCCTTAATATGTCATTTCACTGGGGGTGGGATGGGAGGGGTTAGGTAGTTTTTATTCTCACACTGGGAGTAACTGCAAGGACATAGGCACCTTTGTGTTCCTAAGAGAACCATGAATAGAATTTATCCTTATTTCCCTACACATGAGAAAAGTTCTTGATGTGGTCTACATATCATTAGCCCAAGATTTGGATTTATCAAATATGTGGTAGTACATATTTTAACAGGCAACTAGGATAGTACAGGGAATGTCAGCAAACAGAACTTCAAAACACTGTACTTAAAGTGTTGGTTGGTTGACTGATTTCCAAATAACCAGAGAGATCTGTCCTGATGGAAAGTCCAGTCATTTTCATCAAGAGTCAGCAATGATATCAGTTTGTCTCTGTAGTTTCCTAAGAGGTATGCCTAAGTCTCAGATAGTTACAATACTTTCACTTCAATTCAACTAATATGTCAGACACCTACAAAGTATAGTCACTTTCTTGAAACAAGAGCACACAGAAGTATGCAGGAAGGATAAATTAATTATGACCTGTGGAATTGGAAAAAGTCTTTATGAAGGAGACTATATATACATACACACACACACACATATATATATATATATATATATATGATACCTATATATTATACTTTGATATATGTATGTGTATATGAAATATATATAAATATACATGCACACATGCATATATATACACATATATATATATGAATATGAATGAGTGCTATGGAGAAAGAACTGTGAGAAATGACCCAGGGGTTGGAAAAAAAGAGTGTTCTGGGGTATCATAAAATACTTAGAAGAAAATGTGGGAAAAATACTCCATTATCTCAATCTCGAAGATGTTTTTGGGGAAGGAAGAGCTGCAACAAAAGAAATCAATTCAAAACTAAACAATTGTGACTACATCAAACTGAAAAGCTTCTACACAGTGAAAGAAACCACTACTAAAACAAAAAGGTAACCCACAGAATTTGAGAAGATAATCACACACATACGTTAAATAGAAGCTTAATCTCCAAAATATAAAATATATGTTTATATGCTTTAATAATAAAAAGTGAATGATCCACTCAAAAAACTGGGCAGAAGAATTGAATAGACACCTTTCAAAAGAAGACATATAGATGGCCTACAGACACATGAAAAATTGTTCCACATCACTCATCATCACATCAGCATCATGCAAATAAAAGCCACAATGAGATATCACCTCACACCAGTGAGATGGCTTATACCAAAAGGACTGGAAAGAACAGGTGCTAGAGACGGTGTGGGGAAAAGGAAACCTCTTACATTGTTGGTAGGAATATAAATTGGTACAACTGCTTTGGAAAATAGTATGGATATTGCGCACACAAATAAAAATGTATTTACCATTTGATCCAGCAATCCCATTCTTGGGCATGTAAACAGAGGATACAAAATCTAGAAAAAAAATATCTGCACCCATATGTTCATAGCAGCAGAGCAAACAATAGTCAAGACATGGAAACAATCTAAATGACCATCAACAGATGACTGGATAAAGAGGTTGTAGTGTACGTACTCAATTCAGCCATTAGAAAAGATGAAATCATGCCCTCTGCAACAGTCCGGCTAGAACTGGAAGAGATCATGTTAACCAAAATAAGTCAGAAAGAAAAAGATAAATACAGGATGTTTTCACTCATATGTGGAATATAATGTAATGAAACTAATGAATATATAAATCCCAACAAAATTAACAGAACACTAGACTGTGATTACCAGAGGTTGGGAGGAGGTAGGAGTAGGAAAGAGGGAGAAAAGGTGGTGGTAAAAGACACTGGAACTCTGGTGGTGGGTGTGGTGTGAAATACAGGCTGAGATGCAATTTCAATATCTGAAAATGAATACAGCACGGTTAAAAATAACTAATAAGTTTTACTATTTTTTTTGAAGAGTGCTCTGGGTTGCCAGCAATTTGAATAGACTGGATGGTACAGGTAAAGCACTGAGGTATGCTATGTAAGTAGATCTGGAAGTTGGAGACTCTAAATGCCAGGCTGATGAGTTTGACTTTGTTCTGTGTATCGTAAGGAATGACTGAAACTTTCCAAGCAGAGAAGTGACACAATCCCCAATTATTTAAAATAAAATAAAGAGACAAATTAGCCATGTTTTTCAGGTGCAACAAGTATTAACCAGCTATATTCCTGAAAGACCCTATTTCCTAACTTCTTTGAGAGCAAATACTGCAAGCTGAAAATAAAGTGTTCCTTAACAAATATAAGAAGAGACAATTGTGTTGTCAAGAGGCTATATTTTGCTCTCTAATGTTCCACAGAATTTAAAAAAAAAATCAACAAAATGATTATCCATGGTTAAATGAATAATTTAGATGAAAAGTTCACAAGAACCAAATAAAAACTTAAAAAAAAAAAGCTCTTGAATTCCAGCTCAAAAATGGTGTTATGGTAACTTTACCAATCATTTTCAAAATTACAGCCTAGGATTTAACTCAGGAAAGTCATGTTTCATGAAGTTGTAGAAGTACTTTGGATCTCCACTGAGTTCCAGGTTAGCAATTAGTAGCTCAGTGAATTTGGGGAATAAGCTTTCCTTTCCAAGCCTCTGTTTTATCACCTGTAAAAGGGAATAATAATGTTAAGCACCTCTGCAAGCTTGTTTAAATGAGAAGTTTAAGTGCTCAACAGAGTCCTAGTTTATCCATAATAAACTTAATAAATTTGTCATTTTACTGTAACACTTTCTTCCCATTTTTAATAAAGCTTGACAATGAAAATAATCATCTTTCAAATTTTATTTCCCCATTCCATTGATAAGAGCATTTTCAGTTTTATAAGAAATCATAAATTCTCATCTCATTATTCATAACTTCTTCATTTTTTGTCTGCTTGTTAACATTTATTTGTAACACAAATTAATACTAGTAGTGCTTTCATTCATATATTTGTGCAAAACAGCTAACATTTTGAGTTGTCCAGTGCTCATGCTCCCAGTGGAAGTTGAACAAAGAAATGTTTTGTCTTCTTTGTTCAGCTTTTGTTACATAAACAAGTGTTCTTTTTATGGTAGAGTTAATGCCATGTTATTTGTAATTTTATGCATTGGCTTTTTAAAAATCTTTTGTTTTTGTATTTTGGTGATTTTTGCTCTTTAAAAATGGCCTCCAAGCATAGCTTTGAATTGCTGGATAGTTTTCCTAAATTCAAGAAGGTGGTGATAGACCTCATGGAGCATATGTCTGTAAGATAAGCTTCATTTAGACAAGCATTATAGTGCTGTAGGCCATGAATTCAAAGTTAATGATCAAAAAATATATAAAATAAGGTGTCTTTAAACACAAGCACATATACGGCAAGGTTATATATTGATCCATGGATGAAAATGTGAACAGAGGCCTGTTGGAAACTAACCCTGTGTTTCCTCTAGAAGTGATGGTTCAGGATTCATTAATTTAGTGTTTGCAGCTACACTGTAGAACATAACTACTGAGAATAGTCAGAATTAACTGTATTTCTGAAATTTGTTCTTTAACAACGAACATAAGAATATAACAGATGATGTGTTCAGTTGTTCCACTGAGAAACACACACTATAAGAATATGCTTACTAATATAGTTTAAAATTTCTACAGCTTGGTAATTTCATGACAATTACACTAATAATGTTTGCTTATCCTTTGATAACCTTTTATACTCTTTGAATGCTATACTATTAATTTTGTGAAAAATCAATGAAAGAAAATAACAAAGATTAGTGCTTTCATCATTTTATTCCATAGATGTTTGTTATAGTCAGGCTATTTATAAGTATGAGTAATTCTTAATGAAATGCCTGTTGGTTGAAATTTGTAATGATCAAAAAACTCCTGGTAATGGTAGTGTTAATAGAAATCAAAGGCATTTTGTAATTGTAGGAAGCATGCCATGTTTAGTGAAGCAGGTCAGGCTCTGCCTAGTTTCTTCTTGTGAAAACTCAGATACAGAGCCCAAGTGCTGTGTATTCACAGAGCAGCAGGAAAGTCTGGCTCTAACACCATGTCGTAGTATCGATTTACCTTCATCTCAGGCAGTTTAATATTTTAGCAAAGATCTCCAGAGAAAGATGTTTTTTCAGAAATTCTTTTTGTTTGAACAATCTTCCTTAAAAATTCTTTAATTTACCCATAGTTTATTTTCCAGACTTTGTCCTTTTTATTTATTCTTGGCAAAATTCAAGAATTTGTAAACCACACTCAACATACTAGCCCACTATGTTCATTAAGACAATTGCTAATTAACTTTGCCATTTAAATTATTGGCCTTTGACAATAAGAAAAAAATGTAGAAAACACATTGTTCAAATTCATTAAGACCTTGCTGTCCTTGGCATATACACCTCAGGGAAAAATAACAAAACTTCTATTTTTAGGCCTTTGTCTAAAAATATAAAAACAAATTAAACTTTACGAATGTTATATCTATAGTCTGTTACAGGCTTCATCGTGTAGCCTGTATTTCAGTCTCAAGGGAGTAGCTTATACTGAGGCTCCAGCACCTCATGGCACAGTGCGAATTCCTCACTCGAAGTCTCTGACTGCAATACATGCTGAGTTCACTTTTCATAGATGGCAATGGTGCTAATATGTGGGTAAGGAGACTAAGAAATTATATTACTTTATGTCTAAAAAAATCGTTATAATAATTTCTAACGATATGGGGCAGTTATGAAAATCTTTTGTCTAACACAAAGGCTTACTGGTGATGTCACAGGAATATACCATGTCAAACTTAAGATGAATCATACATTATTTTCTTTCTTAATAAAAAAAAAAAAAAGCAAACACCAAAACCCCACACTTGCCAGTCTTGCTGACCTTTTTGTGTATGTCGTATAGCAGATATTTGAAAAAAAAAATAAGCAGACAAGATTTGCCCCTTCAAGGTAAAGGTCACATTTTAATAATGAATGAGAAACTGTTTTTGAAAGAAATTCATGTTATTAAGAGAACATTTTGGGAATGTGCCTCTTATTAATGATTTAGTAGCCATAAATAGTGGTTTTCACCTATAAAAACTCAAATCTCCATACTTAAGAAACTTGAAATTTTAAATTCTTTGAAATAAGACATTCTGAATTCATTTGATAAAAACAGTAAAATGCAACTCTGTCCAGTCAGTTTGCATGGCTGAGTGACTGACATTAGGAAAGATGGAAATTTACCAGACAAATTTAAAAAAAAAAACAGTTTTGCATAAGCAGTGGATGGATTTCAAAAATGATGATCATGATTTAGGAAGTAAAGTCAATAAGCACTTCTGTTTGGTTCTGTGCTATCTTTATGCAGTGTGCATTTAAGTTATGACAGTCACTAAGACTATGTGTGAAAATAAACTGAATTCTGAGTTAGGTCTCTCAATTCCTGCATTACAAAGTTTTAAATCAAAATTTTAAATAATAATGAGGTATATTAAATAAGTTGGTCTCAACAATACTTTTAAGATAAGAAAGAATATAAAGAATCTTAATAAAGAAAATAAGTTTTAATGTTTATTTACTTAACATTTCACCTTTTTAAATTTACATTTTTTGCAAAAGCTTAATAATATCAATATATATTTTCAGAGAAACATTGAGTATAATTTACAAATAAAGTTCCATATACTATGCATGTGGGTTAAAAGTTTCCCAAAATATTTATGTAATAAAGAATTCCAGAGATCACTGAACTAGAGTACCCATTCTAAGAGCAAAAAATTTAAAAAATTGGGAGAATTGCATATATTTTTCAATTCTATACTATTTTTCCCAAAGAGCAAGGTTTAAGAAAAATAATACTATCTATTATTGTATTTTAAAAAGGCAATTTAACATCAGAAAATTATGAGATATAATAGCAGAAAAAGGATAAACTACTAAATTGAAAATGATTTCCTTATGAATAACAGTATAATTTCATCCTTTCACCTTTTTTTGCGATGGACTCTGAATCCCATCATAGACCACTGCTGTTCTACAAACCCTAATTCTCACTATCTTTTCTTTTCCAAATGTGAATATGTCACATGTCCATGTCTTTTTTTTTTTTTTTAATTGTTTCTTAATCCTATATGTATTTTGATCTTTTCTGTGGCAGTAATTCTCCTTCTTGACTCCCTGACACAGGGTTCAGATAAAGCACCTGTGTGCTGTCTTTACTGAAACAATAACTTCACAGTAGCCAGAGAGTGAATGTTTCTCATTTTAGCTTTTTTTTCCGGATATTTATGGTCTATTCATTCAAACCCCTTGACATTTTGGATCTCATCTAAATGTACATTTGATTCTTCTCTCAGTATATTATTCAATTCTATAAGCACTTTTTTGGCCTTTTTAATGTCCTTGAAAATCAGGCACATGCTACATTTGAAGGTGGTTTTGTAAATAAATGTTAGTAATTTTTATTTTTTTACAAACATTTCTTTAGAAATCGGGTGTAGCTTAGAAACAATGGCAGTTTAGACTTGTATAAATATGGTATTTGTCCCCACCTCCAACTACTTCAAAGTGTAAGTCACTTCAGCCTATCTTTTGTAACACCAGGCATCTTCGCACTGTGACTCTAATCTTAATGATCAAACGTCATATTCCTATTTTCATGATTATTATTAAAAATAACAAGTTACAGATTTCCAGAAACAGTCCCTGAAATCTTGAGTTTACTTCCAGTAACGGTGAGAATAATGATGAAAATAGTGTCCACTTTTCCAGCTAATTATTTTTTTCAGTAGTCATTTGATGTATATGTTAAAAGAAAAAAGAACCTAGTAAACAAAACCACATTGAAATCCCAACCAGGTTCTAGAGCAAACATATTTACTCTCTATCACCAATGCCATCTCTGAGTCACAGGAAATGAGTTAAATTGGAAAGAACTTTCATGAAAACAAAATCTGTTAAAATTAATCTCATTTCATCACAATGTCAACAAAGAATATATTTGTTGTGCTTTCATTTTCAGTGTGTATCCTAAGCCTGTGCCCTTTGAGAAGTTATGTAACAGAGATTATCAATTTCTGCACATGTGCCAAGATTTTTCAACACACAGGATCATTCAGTAGGAACAGTCAGGGTCAAACTTAAATGAAATTCATGTTTGGTGTGTTCTTTGTCCTCTAAAAATACTTTTTTTCCATTCTTTAATCAACAATTTCCTTCCGGCCCTCTCTCCGCCATCACAGGATGGTCAACAGACTTGTCACAGTGCCCCCTGCAACATTAACTTCCCAGCAGGAAATTCCTCCTTCACTCCAGCTTCCACCTATAAGGAAATGAATCGATTGGCGACTTGGCATTCATTTTTAAAAGTTGTTGGCTTCTGGTATTTAACAACAACAAACTTAACTAAATTCAGGAAGAGTATAGCATTTTATTTACCATAGAAAGACTTCCCAAGGGAAAAAAAAGACAAAATAGAGATCGAGATTATGCTTGTTTCCAGAAGTACTGACATTCAGAAGGTGCATCAAAAAAGGATCATAAGTCAGAAAAAGTTACAAATAAAAAGGGAAGAGGTAAAACCAGCAATCAGATGGCAAGAGAGGGAAGAGAGGGGACATCTTTCCTTCCCTGATGTACAGGTGATAGACAAAGGCAAGGCTGCTTTCTGAACAAGTCAGAGATAGTGATCTTTTCTTTCACATTTATAGAGCTAAACTTTGGAGATGGTCATGAGATTATGTTAGGCCATGATCTTAAACGATGACCGAGATCTCTGCAAGGAGTTCATAACGTTCAGCACTCTGGAGAAGCTTGCGTATTATTATTTTATTTTAGAATAACATTTTAAAATACCTTGAGCATGATGGATTTCAAAGAATAACAATTACATTTAAATACCATTATCAAATTATTAAAGATAAATTTGTGATTTAGTAGCATATACTTCTTTAGTAGAATATTAAATGATAATATCCAGTCATGGAATTCAACGCTGTCTTAATTTTGAAAGAGAGATGAATATACACTCTATTTAAATATATTAACAAGAAATGTAATATGACAGTTTTAATATGACATAAAATAAATTCCCTATTTTACAAATGAGGAAAATTTTAAGCTTTAATTAGAAGTTAGTGAAAACAAAGATGTGAATTTTTTCTCCATTTGAGTCCCACAACTTTATCCTAAGGGGGTCTTTGAACTCTAGGTTAAGAACTTCCACCTCTAGGGGTTAAAGAGGTTGGTCAAAGTATTTTAAATGAAGGTGTCTATAGGAGGTGTAGAGGATATAAGACTAGTCGAAGTAATGTAAGGTACTAGGAAAAAGTTTCAAAAAGCTAATAGCTAAGATATTTCTGAGACAGATTTTCTCTCCTTGATTCTTAGTGTCATCACCCGAATGCTGTCTCTTAATTCTTATCTGAATGAATTCTCCTTTTCTGAGTTAATTATAACCAAAACTCCCAGCATTGTTCCACAGTCCTTTAAGGATACTCCATTTATCTTTCAATTATATTTTTGGGGTCAAAACCACTCTGGTTCTTCATTGCCACCCAAATACATTACAGTCTTTAGTCTGACTTTAAGGCTTTTTAGTATTTGGCTTTGGTCTATCTTTATGGTCTAATCTCTCTTAGTCTTCTCTGCACTCTATGCTGCAATCAAATTGGTCTACTTATGGTTCTTTGGTTGGTTCTCTACATATTTCTATCCAGCCGTTCCTCAAGCTATTGATTCCACCTGGAATTTTCTTTCCCAATTGTATATGCAGAACTCCTACCTGTGTTAAAAGTTGTCTCATGATCACCTTATGAGACAACGTAGTCTTTTTGTTTTATTCTATTTGGTTTCTAAAGTAATGGTTAACTGTGTCCCTTGCTCACAAAAGAAGGTCAATAAGAGCATTTAAAATTAATGGATAAGATGGCTACACATGGGATATTGGGGAAGTTCCAAGATTATATATTTGCGAATTTAGAATGGGATTTAAGGTAGTATGCTTCAGTAGTAGGTTAAAGAATGGGAGAAAGAATCCTAAGATTTGAGTAGAAGACATAAGGAGTTGACCAGGAATGAACTGAAGAGTATTCCTTATATTATTTGGATTAATATGATTTCATGTCATCAGGCTTTTATTACACTATCTGTTGCTCCTATTATAATCATTTTCCCACCTAATGGAAAGAAGGCAAAGGCGGTGATATCATGAGACGCGGTCCTGTATATTGGCTGGAAACAATGATGGATTAAATATTAGTTTTGATGGGAAGTCTAGAGAATATCCTTTATGGTGAGGCTGTTTATTTTAAGGTTCCATCTTACATATTTTTAACCCAGGCTTTTCATTTCTTAAATTTGCTTGCCTTACTGTGTATGAAATCTGGATAGAAATTCTCATGCTAACGCACTCCAGTTTTTCAGTTCCCATAGCACCCATTATAGAACAAGGCAATCTCATTGCTGCTGATGATATCAGATCTGATAAATTCTCTGTTCCCTATAAATTATTCAAAAGCAATTTCAACTTACCAGAAATGAATTTCCCTTTCTATGAAAAAGGCAAGTTTTGGTCATTTCCACCTTAAAATAACCTAACAATATTCAACAGATAGATACAAAATATTTCTCAAGAAATTTGCCCTTTGAAGGCTAAACTGACCTAAATTCATATCTCTTTACAGATTCAAATGCAACTTGATATCTGTTAGATGAAAGAACTGGGGAAATTAATATTAAACTGACCTTGAGCCCTCTCAATTTCTGATGAAAAGTTTCAAGTTGCAAATGTTCTTCTGTGCTTTCAGAACACGTTTTTGTTCTCAGCTATAGCGGGCACTTTATTTGAAAGCTTTTTATTTAAAAATGTCTTGGGTAGAATTTTATACAACTCATCCAATATCATAATTCCTTGCAAGATAACAAACATGTCTGACCACCACATGAAATGACAATGAGTAAAAAGAGATTTGGGAATCAAAGCCTACTTTGACTTGTTACTATTTTTGGCCCAAGGAAACAAGAGATGGCACTCCGCAATATTTAGGATGAGGATGACTCAGTTCAAATGGAAACATTAGCGTAGTTCTGCGGCAAAAGGACAGATCTGCAAGCAAATATCCTCTATGTAAATGATAAGGACAAATGTATCCCAAAGGAGAACATGCAAATGGCATATGTTCTTCATGAGTCATTTCCCTTAATTGTCCACTCTTAAACTTGTACCCTGAGAATTCCTTGTGAAGAACAAATATGCAAACCTCAATAACTTATTTTTCTTTCTACGGATGTAGCAGATATTTTACTGAAATAAGGAGATAAGGTTCTTCCAGGGAAAACAGTGTATCAGGGAGCCATAAAATAATTTTCACTGTGGCATGCCCAGTTGGTCTAACAGCTTAGTCCACCCAGCAAGCACAGTCCTCATGTGTCCCAAGGTCCCCGGTTCAAGACTCAGGGCTGGAGGGAACAACCAAGATGAACAGCTAAATAAAAATAAATAAAATGCTCTTTTTTCCTCTCTCTTCCTGCTTGCCTATCTACTTGTCTTCATTCCTGCTTGTTCCTTTCCTTTAAAAAAAAATTTCCAGCATGATGAAATCTCTGAAATTTTGGCTGAATCATTTGAACTGTCTTTGAGCAAAGGTTATGCTTCTGAAAGACTGTTTCAAAGGTTCTACTTCTACAGCTGTTGCTGCTGTTTCCATTAGGCATTGTGGCTGCTGGGAAGATCTGTGGAAGAAAGAAGTCATATACTTCCTCTTCAAATTACTGGGTATAAAAAGATAAAAGAAAAAAAGCATTATGTTTATCAGGCTGTATCAGCTAAGCAGAGAATTCTTTTCTTTCTATTTGTTTATTAGGGCTACGTCAGTGGCAGGGTTAACAAAAAAACTCAGTAACTAGTAATAGATGTTAGGTCAGTGAGTAAGAAGTCCAGATTTACTCTTGCTTTTTGGCCACAGATTTCTAAGTCAAATACACACCAGACTTGAGGAATATAGTCATTTTCTTCACTATTCCAAATGCAATTGCCATATTCTCTTTGTGGTCTGCTGTAGAAGTTAAAATCTGCTTCCCAACCCAGAAGTTCATCAGTAGAAATTTCTCCTGTCCCCATCTTGTGTCCTCAAGAACAGGATGGTATGAGACTTAATGCTCTTGAGACTTTAAGGAGAGCACATTACTGCCTAGAAAATGACACCACCCATAGGAAAAATAACAGCACACCCTTGAAGAAAGTCTAATGTCCTTTGTTTATTCAAATCCAGAAGAAAAGTGCTCCTTAAAATAATATAGATTAAAAAATCACCAATTATCAAAGACCTGTATCTTTGGGACTATTAAAAAAAAATCTCTCCTTAACTTTTTGTGAAGGTTTTTTGTTATTAATTAATCTTCCTTTTTACTCTCAGATGTGTTTCAGCTCCTCCTTATTTTGAAGGACTGAATCTGTCCTAGGAGAAAGTAGAAGGCCACACTATTTGAAGAACTAAAGCAATGGTAGAAAATAAATTCTACAGAGCAACAGTTCTCAACTTTAATACATGTGACATTTAGTGTGTGTGTGTGTGTGTGTGTGTGTGTGTGTGATTATTATAATCAGTACTACTGAGTCCCATCCCATAAATTTACATTTGGAAGACTTGATATATGATATCTGACAAGTGTCTAGGTGATTCTAATTTGTGGTTTTCTGAACACATTTTGAGAAATACTGAAATAGGGATAAGCAGGCACATCTATTTTAAGACCTAATTTAAGATTGACTTCTAAGTATCAGCAGTTTGGATGTGGAGCCTTCAGCTTGTTCCTGTAGTCAGCCTTCTCTGCTTTTTTGTGATGCCCACCTCTGTTCCTGCACTTCCCCATGGATCAGAGCCTCGCTGAACTCAGTTGCCCACCATGCCTGCCCTAGGGAAGGGGACAAACCTGACATGTCCCAGATGATCACTCTCCCTTCCTTCACTTAAACTTCTTTCAGTATCTTTCTTTCTACCAGGTAATAGCTCTCGAGAAGAACCAGATGAACTACCTGATAATGAATATAATGACTGAAAAGAGTTCAGTTCCTTTGTACTGTTTCCTCTACTGCAATCATTCTCCCAGGTCTTTATTTTATCACAAAGAGCTTTCTCTTAGATAAGCTTCCTTGAGCATTCCTTGAAAACAGTCTCTCAACCACACCCTCCTCTAGTCATAAATCCAAATACTTATCAGTATCTGAAATTATCCTGATTCTTTTCTATTTCTTCCCACACTAAATTGAAACACCTTGAGAGCTGTTGTCCTGTCTATCATTTTTCACAGCCCTATCCTTGGTTTATAGCAAATGTTCAATAAGTATATAATAACTGAATGGATGTGAGGTTCTCCCAGCAGTATCTTTTACAAGAGGCTATGGCTTTATCCCTGGGAATTCCAGGTACCAAGGAAGCTTAGGAAAGAAGCCATTTTGGGAAACTGGCTTTCTTCTAAATTATACCCTGAAAGTACAGTTAGCAGGAGAAATTTTGTTGTAGGGAAGAAAGCAGATGAGGGCAGGAGAAAGGCGAAGGAATATATTTCTCCTATTTTAAATATTGTTTTTTAATTAGAATTTCTTGAAGTAATGTCTCCAACTGTGTATTGTTTGAAGAAATGTGGCCATCGCATGGCAGACAAGCTCTCCCATGTACCCTACACCCTCCTAGCCTGGTGCTAATTGCTTAATGACATTGTATGACCTTCTTAGAAGTTGTCCAAAGTTGGAGTCTAGTAACTAGTATAAACAGGAGAATTTCAGCCAGCTGTTTAAGTGCTGGATCTTTTGATGTACAATTATGTTATCATCAATCCTTGTTTTCCTATTTTTGCAAATGGAAGAAGTTGGTTTAAATGACCTCAACTCTGCATTAATAAGAACTTTATGGCAATCGATGGTGGCCTCTTAAAAGCCATCTGTGAGCAAGCTACTCCATCTACTGGGCATCTCTGAAATTGCAAAGTAAGCGTCCAATAAGGTATTGAAACTTGCAGATTATTGTAGATCTTATTGAAAACTTGAAGATTCCTTATTATTATGACATCTTATGTACATGGAAAATTCCCTGGATTCCTAATGCCAGAAGAATTATTTCACTGATGGGATATCTATTTGCTCTATGCCTGTAAATTTAGCATATAACACTTACAAATCAAACTTAATAGTTCTTATGTTTGCCTCTCTTTTCTCCTGCAACTTTCACTAAGGCTGAAAGAGGGTGTAAGAACAAGTGGGACATATAGCCAGATAAGGCTGATATCTGGAGTAGAAACAAATTGACAGGGTAAAGTCAGATTCCAATGTGAGCCTGAGAACTGAATCAGACTATGTTTTCCAGGATCGAGTAGTTTGCAGGTAGGAACAAAGGCCTCAGGAAGGAATTGTGGAGTAGTGGAAAGGGAGAACACAGAATTTTTAGACAAGCACACCTGAGATTGAATTTGTTTCCACTCATCAGCTACGTGGTCACAGACAGGGTACTTAAAAGAGCAAAAATGGGTCAAGAGAATGGAATCTAGTACTAGAAAACATGTACCAGACCCGTAATTATTGTTCTGCGTATGTTATCTAATTTAATCCACATTTGAGCCTCATCAGATAGACATTATCATGTTCCATTGTCTTTCTTATCCTACATTACTGCTGTGCATGCTTCTCATTTCAACAACCGCTGGTACAGTGGAAACAGACATCTGCATGCAGTGGATTAGGAGAGAAAGTGGAGGAAGATAGTGTTAGATAACTCTTTGACAGAGCTAATCTTAAAACAGAAGAGAGATGTAAAATTAGTCACAAGAAATACGTGTTCCAGGATTCTACCCTCTACCCTTAGGATGTCAGAGACAATATGTTTTTAGATTGGGAAAAAGTGAGATCAAGATATAAGCAAGGCAAGTTCAGACAAGGTCAATTATAAGAAGAGAGGCCAGTCTCCCACTAAGAGGCTTGTCTCTGGCAGACAATTACTTCACAGCTTTTAATCGACTGACCACTCCTACCTTTTGGAAACACATTTGTCTCCTGGCTCTGGGAACTTAAAATTCTCTTGGTTTTCCTCTTGCTCCACTGGCTATTTCTGTTTGGCCTTTAATTCTGGACCCATTTTTTTCCTGCACCAGACTTCTGACTGTTTCTGTTCTCATGACTTTGTCCTCAGCTCTCTTGTAATTCACAGTTTTCCTAGGTGACCTAATTGAATCTCTTGTCAGATCTCTGCCAGAGCTCCCTCATTCCATCTCCTCTCCATGTTGTCTGTTACTGGTAGGCACAGAACCGCCACAGTAAAAAGCAAGATCATTGGTGACACCAAAGATCAACCATACTGTTTCTTCCCACTGCCCTTCAAAGGCATTATGCGGATGTGTTTTTCTCTGCTTCTTGGATTCATTCTAGGGCAAGTCTCAAGAGTTACCCATTTTCTGGCAAACCTTATTAACTAAAGGTTGTAGTACAAACTCATTATTCTAAGATTGTGGGTGCAGTGCTAGCCTGACCGTCAAAGCTCACACACTATTTGACTACCCTGCTTCAATTTAATTCGAGAGGTCTGCAAGCGTTAAAAAATGTGATTGTTAGTAATTTGGGAAGGAAATATCTATCACTCACTTTCTTTTCATAAAAGGAGGTCAAAGTTAGCAGACCTCATTTACAAAAAAAGATTAAGGCACATGACTAAAATAATTGCATTTATTTAATGCTCCAAATTTGCCTTTGTTCAAATTGATGTCTCTTTCACTATGCCATTCAGTCCCTTGGACTCCTCCTCTAACACAGAAAAGCAAATTTTCTGCAATAATCAGAACTTCTGAAATAGAGACAAGTATTTAAAGCATCACTGTTTTTCACTTGAGCATCTGTAAATTCCAGTGTGTGAAGTATTTCCCAGGCCCACACATCTACCCACACACTCACATTTGGGTTCCTGCATATAGATTCACAGAACAAAACCTGACTTGTTCTGCTGCAATATGCAGAGAAAACTTCATTTTGTTTGCAGCCTGGCTGAACATTCAGTCTTATTCTTCATAAAGTTCAGTTTCACTGCTGGAACCTATGGGCTAAATATAACCAACTTTAGTACAGATGGTTTATAAAGTAAAAATATCCATCAATTATTCCTCTTTATCTGTATCCTCAACTTTGTTCTCTCTTCTTGACTTAACTCTCAGCAGCATTCTCACTTAAACTAGTATTTTACACCTTAAAAATAGTAACCAAAGCAATCTTCCTTTATACCGCCTATTCTGCTGTTAGTGGAATTCTTTTGGTAACAACAGACTAGTTAATTAGTACCAACTCTATTACTGAGAAAATTAGAAATCACAGATGTCACTTTGAATACATCAGAGAACTTGTGAAACAGTGAAGAATAATGGAGTTGAAGTCCGGCAGAGGATAAATCCAACATTAAAGTTACTCCCATTTGAAAAAGTGATATCAACAGACACACGGGGTTCAGATCCCAAGAATGAGGTGGTCCTGATAAATCAGGCTCTAAGTCAGAAGTCTGAAAAATTCCTTGGGGTTAGTGGTAAATGACAAAAGGACCAATCCACGCAAAGATTAGTACAGCATTAGATTAAGAAGACCTGGGATTGGTGCCCCTGTCCTTCTCACGAAAACAAGATTATAGAATGAATCTAGACCACTCTCTCTAATATTATACAAGAAAATTAATTCAAAATGGGTTAGACACTTGGATGTGAGGATGGAAAACATAACATACTTTGAAGAACACACAGGGAATAAGTTCCATGACATCAGCTTAACAGAAGTCATTGCAGCCTCAACTCCAGTGACAAGGAAAACAAAACCAGAAATAAACAATGGGATTACATGAGCACTAAACTGCTTCTGCATCATGAGAGAAACTATCAACAAAATAAAAAGACATTCTATTGACCGAGAAAAGATATTTTCACATCATACATCTGACATGAGCTTAACATCCAAAATAGGTAAAGAACTCATAAAACCCAGCAACTGAAAAGCAAGCAACCCAATTTAAAAAATGAAGAAGATCGGCATAGACATTGCTCCAAAGATGACATACGGATGACTAAGAGACATATAAAAAGATGTTCTTCACTTGTTATTGAGGAAATACAAATGAAATAACAATGGCAAATCACTTCGTACCTGTGAGAATGGCTATTATCCAAGACTGGAGCAACAAATGTTGGTGAGAATGTAAGGAAAAAGGAATCCTTTTACACTGTTGGTGGGAGTGTAAGTTGGCACACCCTTTATGGAAAGCAGTATAGTGATTCTTCAAAAACTAGAGAATGGAAATTCTATATGATCTTGTCATCCCACTTCAGAGTATTTACCTCCAAAATACAAAAACACTAATTTTCAGAAATATATATATATCCTTATGTGTATGCAGCATTATTTACAATAGCCAGGAATTGGAAACTACCTGAGTGCCCATAAACTGATGAATGAATAAAGAAGATGTGGGACATACAATATACAATGTGATATAAACAGAGTGAAATACTACACAGCCCTAAAAAGAAATCCTGTCATTTGCAACAAAATGGATAGAACTAGAGGGAATTAGCTATGTGAAATAAGTCATTAGGCAGAATGCAAATACTGGATGATCTCACTCATGTGTGGAATGAAGACAGACAAAACAAAAAGCAAACTCTGGGCATTGACAACAGAATTGAAATTATCTGTAGGAATGAGTTGGGGGCCAGGAGTGAGTGATGGTGGTGATTCAAGAGTCAGTGGTGAAATATTTTGATAATTTGCTGGTAGGTGTGGTATGCTGACATATATTTGATGAATGGTGAACCTAATTCATATGTGCTTATATTATTTTATAAATCAGTTATCTCAATAATATTTTAAAAAATATGCAGAAATGGTAGGTGATGGAAAAAAGACCTATAGGGGATCCCCATAAAGGCATAATTAGATAAGGACTTCAGCATGATTATGATTAATATGTTCAAAAATAAAAGACAAGTTTGAGCATTTCAGCATAAACAAGGAAAATACATGAAAAAAGAGAATCAGTTCAGTGGAAACTAGAATTGAAAATAAACTTGTTAAAATTAAGAACTTTTTGGAGTCAATTAAACAATCAGGTGTAGTGGAAGAAAATATTAAGAATAAGGAATGAAGAAATAAGAAGGGTGTTCTTTTGTTTTTTTGTTGTTTCTATTGAGATGAGCGTATCATTAAGGGAAAGACATAATAATCAAAGTTCTGAAAGTAAACAACCAATAAGTTTATAATTCTATATCCAGTGAAATAATTCTTGAAGTATTAGGAAGACATAAATACAATGAAATTAGAATGAAAATGATGAGAAAATTCATCAGCAGTAGACTTTTGACTAAACAGTATTTTTCTTGAAGAAGGTAATTGCTGCCTAGTTAAGTGGTTGGAGAATCAGGACCAGATGTGTACCAATGGAGAATGTGTATATGTGGGTAAAAATAAAATAATACTGACTGCATAAGAGAATACTGATTGTTTCTCATAGGATTTGTAATATGTATATAATTAAAATATATAATAACACAAGCATAATGCTTAAACATGACTAAATTAGGTATTGTACTGTTCATAAAATAGTATAAATAGTAATTCATCTTTGACTCGAAGTCTAAGTGCATGTTCTAGTCATTCTGATAATCATTAAAGAATCGTAAAAGAATGACTGACTACCAAGTTAAATGGAATAACAAAACTAAGTAATTGAAAGAACATAAGAAATGTGACGAAAAGAAACATAAATAAGCTAAAAACAAAAATAGCAGTAGATTTAAACCTAGTTATATCAGTAATTAAAATTAACTGCAAATGTACTAAATACTTTTCAGTGATCACCGCTATTTCTCTAGTTTCTTTCATAGGCAGGGTTATGCATTTCTAATTCACATTAATGAATTGTTTATTTCTCACCTCGCCCTATGTAACCTGGAGTTCCCATGCCAAAGTTTCCAATGATTCGTATGATATCGAACCCAGGAAGATTCCCAATACTCATCAAAATAAAGGTTTTCAGCAACACTGGGAAACACTGATCACTGTCTTTCTTGAAACTTTGTGTATTGGGTTTCATGACACACATTCTCCTGAGTTTTGCTTATACCTCTATGGCCACCCCTCTCAATAATCTGTCCTATCTCCTCCTTCTCTGTCCACCTTGGGCTTAACGTTAAGGGCTCTCCTCTCATATCACATCTCACTTTCTATCCTCTCCTTTTACAATATCATGAATTTCTATGGCTTTAAATTCTATAGTGTGTGTGTATATATGCCTATATATGTGTGTGTATATATACATATACCATATTTATATGAAATACTGCATATGTATGCTATAGTATATATATTACTCATATATATACTATAACATGCATATCATATACAATACTATATTGTCATATTCATTTATATCTATATATAATTGAACTACTGATCTCATCTTACTCTATGCCTTTGCACCTGGCCAACTTAGCCAATCAGCTACTTTTGCCAGAAACTTCAGTCATCTTTGAGTATCCCTTACCTCTTCTTTCTCCGCAATATTTATAACCTGATGTTGTTCAAAACCTTTAAATATACAGCAATCTTCAAATAATTTAATGTTGCTCAATGTTATTTAGAATGCTCACGAGAAAGAAATATATCTCTGCCAAAGTTGAATGAAAGGACGTAATTCAAGAACCTTGTTTTCATATACATCATGTCATATAAAGTTAGTTTCTAAATGAGGACTGCATATATCTGGAGATCTATGTACTTTGCTTCATTATTCCCACCCTTGTCAAGACCATGATTCCCTCTTGCCTAAACTGTGGCACTAGACTCCTACTCTTTTCATTCTTGTCCTTCTTCCATTTATTCTCCATAGAACAGCAAGAATGATCTTTTGAAACCTCCCTCATCTATGACCGTTTGGTGGTTTTCTACTGTAGTTAGAAGAACATCCAAAACTCTGTCACTGATTCAGGGTAAGAGTCGCAGGCCTCTTGCTGCTGCCTCTTTAGCTGACCTCTTACTTCCCTGCCCTCCCCTTTGCACTCTGGCTTGGCAACATTGGGCCTTATCTGAATTCCTCAAACTAGACAAGCTTTTTCCAGTTTAGGGACTTCTCACATGTCTTCTGCTAGAGAATGTTCATCCCAGTTTTCTGTCTGGCTTTTATTCAACCCTCAGGCCTCAGCTAAAATATGATATCCTTAAAAGGAATTAACTATATACTCCCGTTTCTCCTAATTTATAATAGACTCTCCATTTTATTCTTACCTTAGGGGTCAGTTTGTGGCTTCTTAGCTCCAGGTTCACCTCCCAATACATGCTGTGCCTTAAATAATGGAAGGGATTCCCAGAGCTCTCCTAACAGTGAGCATGCAGTCAAACGTTCTCAGTAGAGGGCGCTAGAAGAACACTGCAGGAAGAAGGCATGCCTGCTTTTTTCCAGCTGCTCAGGGTGGGTCACGAAGTGGATGTGTGGCATCTGGGGGTACTCTGTCATAGCCATGTACCCAGAAGCTTCTGGGTATGAAGACCTGCAGTCCCAGCGTGGCCTGGTGACTATTTCCTTTACATCCTCTCCACGAAGTCTTCCTTCTAGGCCTGGTGCCTTGAATTCCTCTGCTCACGTCTTCCTCCCCTAGGTTTGCCTCCTACAGTCCTACCCAGTCCACCAGAGAGAGGGCCTTTCTGACAGCCCTCATGCTCCAGGCCTCCTGCCACTCTAGCATCCCCAGTCCTGTTCCATACTCATGCAGCAACTCCCAGTTTTGGTTTGCCTGACCTTTCTGTGCTCCAAAGGGTGCTTTGCTATGTGCTCTGTGACTACAGACTAGTTCTCGTTCAGTAAACCCGTGAGCTGCTTTTCAACCCAGTGGGTTCAGCTACATTTCTCTAATTAAATCTGAATCCTCCACCTTGACGATGTACCCCATTCCAAGTTTGTCCTTCCTTGGGCATTCTCCTTTGGTACCAAACAGAGATTTCTTAAAGCATGTAGATATTCTTTTCTCATAGTTTAACCATTTTTCTTTTCTTATAGAAAAGTGAAGCAGGAATGAAGGTGAGCCGAGGCAGGCTGGCAGCAAGAGAGAGGAGGAAGAAGCACTTTATTTCTTTTATTTAGTTATTCCTCTTGGTCGTTTCTGCCGGCCCCAGGACATGAACTGGGGATTTGGGATGTGTGTTGACTGCACCCAACCACTACTCCACCAGGGCGCGCCATAACAATTCTTCATATAAAGTTTCACTTGTTTAAATCATTTATGTAATTGTATGTCTTTGATAGATCCTAGCCTGCTACCTTCTTCTCTCACTCTGTGCTTTTACTTACAGTTCTATCATAATTGCATATTTATTTGTGAATCTATTTCTCAATGTCAGTCTCTTCCATGGAACTATAAGCACAAACAGGGCAGGCACCATGTCTGTTTTGTTTTATTCCCAGTGCTTAACTTAATGCCTGGTTCATAAAAAAACACTCATTAAATATTTTCTGCATGAATGAAGAGTATGTGGCTGAGTTCATTTTCTGCTAATTTATTCTGTTATGTTCTTATTATGCCCCATTAACTCTTCTCAGTCATTGCTATCTATTCTAAAGATAAGGCATAATGTATTCTGGAATGCGTAGCACCATAAGGGATGTGATTTTGGCCATTTATAAACAAAATAAAGCTGTATTATCACATTTTACATCTCCACATCAAAACCTAGTGTGGCAATGAGGGTCACAGCTGCGGTTCTCCGGATTTGTTTTTTCCTTAGCTGTATCTAAAGTGACTGTAAGATTCACGTGTCTTTTCCAAGAGGACTAGAAGCAGTTAAAAAATAAAGGTGCATTTTAATTCCAAACACTGTACCACCACACTTCCAATTTTTCCATATAAATTCTACCACAGGATTCATAAACTCAAATCCCTGCAGGGCCTGGTGGGTAATTTAACTGACTAGGCTCAATGTAAGGAAATGAGGTGGAGTAGGGATTATGGCAAGTTGGACAGCACATGCGTTACCTGAGTACATTTAATTAAAAAATTTATAAAAACATTGTGCAAGCCAAATGCAACATCTGCAGGCAGCACCAATTCCATGACTGCCACTTGGTTGAAACTCAGAATGAAAACACTGACTCCTGGAACCAGTCTGAATGTGAAGAACCACGAATCTTAAAAATATGGGGAGCTCAACACAACCGTGCTTCATGTCCTTAACTTGTGAGGAAGAACATTAAAGGAAAGTAAGCATCTATTGCCACTGTTTCACAAGAGGAAACAAAAATGATCACCTGAAGGTAGGAAGGGTATATTCTAGGACTAAAGATTATCTTGAGAAAGAAAAATAAGCAAGTTTGCATGCTAATTTTTATTTTTAGCTTCTGAGTAGAATTGAAATAAATGTTGTTGAAGGAATTGCCTCAGTTAGAGAAAGTTCACACTGAATTATTGTGAAAGCCTAAAAAATAAACATACAGCTTTTCCCCTTACCACTTGGGAGGTAACAGGGAAGGCGATGGCTTGTGTGTTCCTTGGAAAACTCTTTTGGGGGCTTCGGCAGCATATTCAGGTTGTAACATTCAGAATTCAGAGAACACAGATGGACCATCATTTCTCATCCCGAGTACAGAAAATCCTATTTTCCTGCACTGGAGGGAGACAAAGTTTTTTCAAAGTAGCTGTACTGCATACATTACACAAAAGGCAGACACTCCTGATCTATGTCACAAATCAGTGATTCACAGTCTCTGAATAGGGACTCTTCACCACGATTCAATTGCAATATTATTCCTCATTTTGTAAAAATGTATTGCTATATTCCTTTTATTGTTTCAGCAAATTGTCATTTTGAAAGTATATATAAAATATATAATAAGCTTAAAATTAAAAAAAAAAGAAACCTGGGTGATGTAAAATAAAGGCAGCAAAAATAAGATTGTGCCATGAATAAGGTAAGCAACCAAAATTCCTGGTTTTTAACCCATAGGAGTAGTAGATCACAAATGTGGCTCAGAGTGAAGTCATGAAGCCCTCAGACATAAGACAGTAGGGAATAGTGGGCATGCTTTGTTGAACTGGAAAGCTCTGGCTCCCTGGAGGAGGGAGTCACTATTCTATTCCCAGTGACAGTTGCTAAGGAAATTTCAAAGGAAGCTGGAAATAGGGATTTCCATGTGAAATTTCTGAATATTAAGGTGTTCACATCTAATTTGAAAAATTAAACCTATTGTATAAGACTAAGGAAACACTTTTGCTGACAAACCATGGCCTACTGGCTGGCAGTTTGAGCTACACACATAGAATCACCTGAAGCCCTTTCCCCAGATCCACTGACGGAGGCCCCACCTAGACTTGCTGACTGAGAAACATCTGGAAGGAGGAATTGGGTCTGCATATTTTAGACTATTCCCTAGACAGGCCAACCTTCACCTATAGTTAGAAATGACTGCTTTCACCAACTCTGAGAAATGAAAAAATGTTTCTAGGCTTCTCCATCTACCATCAATCCCTGTAACACAGGGAAGAATGCCCAGCACAGCTATCCTGGGAGATGTTAGCTGCGCTTTGCCTGAGCCCACCTTGATTTCTCTAAGGTACTAGGTATGCAGTTTGGCTTTTATTTTCTTGGCTTTGATAAGGAATTTTCACAGAGGATGTGAAAATAGCAATAAATGAGACAGAAACTTAGGCCAGCCTTGATTTAGGCAGTGGCAGAGAAAATAAATTACAATTCTCTGAATTTCTGAAGAAGGAAAAGTTCTTTAAAAGTCTCAGAAATTAACACTGCTCCCAGAACCCTACAACATGGTGTCATACAAGTAATTCTTTGGTCATGGGCTTCTTATTCTTGCTTAGTACTCTACTACCCAGTGGCCTCCCCTCTGCTTATTGTTTATTTTACCTTCTTATGTCTATAATAGTGGAGGCAGCCATTATGCTTCAGCACAAACCACCTTTTCCTCCAACCCTTCATGAATCCGGAGTGAGCCCTCTTACAGAGGTAGCCACGGCAGGCAGGACAGGGACGATTGGGACTGCGGCTGATGTCAGATCCCACCACCAGAGTCAAGATGTCTGGACCTAGAAGGATGAATTTGGAATAGATCAGCAGCTGGAAATCTCAGAAGGAGTTAGAAGGAAGTATTGTTTCTTTTGAGAAAGAAAGGATAAAAATGGGATTATTTTCATAGAGGCAATCAATGAAATAGATTACTACCACTGAATGAACCAGAGAATTCCTTAGTATTTCAACCACCCCTCCCACCCCAGTGTTGAGGAGGACAATGAACACTGGAGAGGTTGTCAGACAGGGCATCCAGGGTTTCCTACTTCTAGTGCAGAACTCTTTCTATGCAATCATGTGGTCTTGGTTGGGTTAAATCACAGACAACTCATATAGGTTCATTTTCAGGCTCTAAAATAGTGTTAAGCTAAATGTTTAACATATGTTGCTTCACATCCTAAGAATAAAACTGGTGGTGTATGGCTTCTCTCTTCTACTTTTATTCAAAATAATCAGTGTCCTTGACCTAAGTTAGGTAACGGGAAGATCTAAACTACTATTAATTTATCTGTTGGAACATTACCTCTGATCAACATCAACTACAAATCATTGAACTTGGAAGTAGAAACCACAGGGGAACTAAAGCAAATAGGTCAATTTTCTCTTTTTTTTTCTGCCTTTCCAACTTAGTGCTGAGAGTTAGACCCTCAGATTTCAGGGGTCCATCCTCTTTTTCTTTGGTGCCTGAACCTCAGGGACATCTCTTCTCCTATAGGATCAGTATATATGGTACGATGCATAGCTTGTGGCGGGGATGTGGTTCCTGTCCCTGTTAATATGAGGTCACTGTTTCTCAACTACAATTTGATGTTGCCAGCATGGACACAGACTTTCATCATATGTCTATCCCTTGATGCCTCAAGAAAATTCTGAATGTCACTCATACAGACAGCAACCCTGACATGCTTTGAAGACTGCAAATGGGGTATGACTTCATTTACAATTCCTCTGAGAGGAAGGCCACATCCCCGAAGAGGGACATTTGGCCTTAGCAGAGCTGACTTCATCATGATGTCTGACATTGAGATTACCGATCTGTTTAGAGCTGTCTATGGAAATGGGGGTCAGTGAGGAGACTCTTCGTATATAAATGACAAGCTCCAACCCAGGGGATCCTTTCTGGCTGAGCCACATGGCCCTGAAAATAAAGATTTGTCCCAGAAAGGCTGACACAGTCTTAACTTTAGCAGCATGCATAGCACCTTGGTAATTAAATAACTCTGTGTGTCAAGATAATTCGTCATTGCCATGTAAATACATTTTAATTTATTGAGCTGCCCTTAAGCGCCTGTCAAAAACACATCCAGAAAAATTAGAAGAAATGCTCCAGATTGACCGGCAACCCACAAATGTCTTTGTCTTTGGACTCCAGTCCCTAAAGAACTGCACTCTGGACTAATACGCATAGTTGACAACGTCTGCCAATTTATTTATGTACGGCTGCAGCGGCTGCCCCTCGAGGTCATTCTCCTCTTGCTTACACAGACCGCATATGGGTTTCTCTGATACTGATCAGGATTTGCTTGTGTTTCATTCTGGCCATAAACATAATGTGGTGCACCAAAAAAAAAAAAAAAAAATCTCTCCGGGTCAGGGATACAGATGGTCTTGCAGCAGCCTGGTGTCATCATATTAGAGGAAATTTTTTCCACATCCAGCGTTATGACATGGTTTTGAGGCATGGGAAGTAGCTGAGTTCCTAACAGATGTTGGGCTGTGGTGGTTTGATAATCTTAGGATGTTCCCATCAGGGGCCACAAAGGCCTGAGCCTGACTCTCAGAGACTTTAGACTTTTGATGTTATTGCCAAATTAGATTACTTACATAGTTATTGTAATGTATGCATGTTAAAATAATTTAAATGTCAAGCACAAGTAGCGAAAATCTCCTGGTTTTGCTATTATTCATCTATTAATTTACTGGGAGCCCAACGATATGGAAATACCCTAGCTCAGTGCCAGAGGTAGGTTTGTGAGATTGTATTTCCTCATTCAGGTGGTCCAAGATGAGGCTTGAGATTCCACATATGTCATACGTTTTCAGGTGATGTCAGACCACAGTCTGAGTCACAAGTCCCAGGCATCTCCCAGTAGCTGAGAGGCTCTGCTCTGACACAGTGTTTGTCACCAGCCACCAGGCTTCTTCCTTTCCTTGACTCTGCCTTAGCTACTCCTGCATGCTTAAATTTTAGGTCTCAGCAATTTGCATCAACACGATTTTTAGCTTGTCCTCCACCTACTTCTTTTCTAAGTATCTCCCCACGCTGGAGAAAGGAAACACAACCATTTTCATCCTTCATTGGGCATCCCAGAATTCTTGTTTACTTTTGGGGGGTGGGTGAGAGGTAGGATGTGTGAAGATGAAAGTCTATAGCCTAAGGAGAAGTGGTCAAGAGCCCCATTCCTTTCATGAGATAAAAGAGTTTGAAAACCCATGTCTTTAGCAAAAACTGTTCTTTGATGAGGACAAACCTAAAAATAAAAGGTCTCCAGCAAACTCTTCTTGCCTTTGGCCCAGAGTTTTGGAAGTCTGAAGTTGTGGGTGAGATTATTTACAGCTACAGGAGAGAGAAAAATGATTTCTTTTCCTAATTCACACTTTCTCTTTGGATCACTGTCTTCTTATTATGCCACCAATCTTAAACTGTGTCAGAGTCACACCTCTGCTGTCAGACAAACTCCACCACCCTCACAGGCGCGGAAGAGAAATGTGCAAGACGTGTGTGTCCCTGCGGGTTGTGTGGCGGACCTGTGTACGTTCAGCATCCAGGCCCAGACGGCAGAGGCACTTTCAAGCCTTGTTTTCCTAAAGCCTGCACTCAATGAAACGAAGGAGCCCTAGTGGACAAGGACTTCCAGGCTGAATGAGGATCATTGCTCTCCTTTCCTCTCTTTTCTGCATTTTCCCCAGGATGATTAAATCTTCTCTGTGAGTATGCAAGTAACTAGTCCTACCAGAAATGCCTAGCCAGAAAGTATGAGAAATCTAATTAAATCAAGATTCACATGGCACTACTGTCATTCACAAGTGTGATGCTGAGTGCCTTTTTCAATTTCCTACTCTAGGTTTCCCATTGGCAAAATTAAGGTAACTTGTACAGGTATTATTGTTGAATAGAATCATTACTAAATCATACAGCATCCCATATTCTATAATATACTTCTACAATTATAGGATAGAATTATTATTTCATTAGTGTTGTAAAACACTTGACCTTGTAACAGTGAATCCCATTTTTAATTCTAGTCTAGGGAGATATGATAATATCTACACTGGAAACTAACAGACTAAACTTCTATTCTTCTGGCTGTAACCTTTTGACTGTCTCCAAGAAGCTGAGCTGTGTACTGATGCTGGGTGGGCTGTGAAAGAGTCACCAGGAAAAGCTGATTATAAATGACAAATGTGTAGACCACCAAGAATTGTGTATTTTAAGGAGCTTGTCAAGTGAATCTGACACACAGTTAGATTTCCGATACAATATTTTGAGGTTTAATAATCTACATCAGCAAAGCAGCAGCAAGTAATAGGATATGATTTTACCAAAGTTTAAAAACGCATGGAAATGAAACTGTACAGACATATATAACAGTTAAAAAAGATATCAGACTTTTGGATAGTTATACACAGTGTAAGAAGCAAGGGAAAATATTTAGTTTTTAAATAAACTCCTAAGACAGTTTGTAAGCATGTGTGTGTGTGTGTTTGAATATTAGATTCATATGACATATGGAGGTGTTAATATATAATAATATATATACATATATAATAAAAGCTCTCTATACCATCTGAATCTAACAAAAGGTTGTCTTTGTTTTCTGATTATTACTTTCTTCAGACAAGTTGGTAACTACTCCCAAAGAGATCCCCCCAAAACTTGTCTGAAGTCTATAAACTCGAGAAAAGTTCCTTGACTTTACTGGCCCTGTTCATTGCCCTAATCAGTCTTTGGCTTGCTACCAAAAAAACGAAAATGCAAAGCACTACATGAGAATTAAATTATTCTTAGTATCTCTTTCTCTTCCATCTTTAGCTTCATGGTCAAATATATTCTCCTAGATCCACTGCCTCTCAGCGATCTTGTTTTGTTTTATTTTTTGCTTTTTTTCATCACTCTGGTCTGCACATTTTAGAACAAGGGTGGTGTTAACCTTGTGCATGGCTGGGTTCCCCTTCAGGGGCATTGTCTGTTGCCACTGGAGGTTATGCAATGCCAAATCAATCTGAACACTCAGGTGGAGTGGAGTCCCCTTCTTTTTCCTTTAGTTTCTCTCTCTATTGTTGGCTCTCCTCACATATTCTGCTCCCTATAATAGCTGCAGAAATGTTGATATAAAACTGTGGGTATACAATTTGGTGTGTGTCTTTTTATTTTATGTCAATGGTATTATGCTTAGGTCTCATTCTATTTCTTTTGTTTTTTAACTTCCAATCATGTTTTTTAAGGATCTATCCATGGTGCTGGCAAAATGCACATTTCGTCTATTGTTTCAAAATGAGACAGAGAAGTTCAGAGTAAGCATCCATTATTGGTTTACTTATCCACTTCTCTCATGGTAGTCACCAGAATGCCCCTAACTCCTCTCAACCATACAGAACATTGCGGTGAATATCCTTATATATGTTTCTCAACAGTTTCCTTGGCTTATATACTTGGCAACAGCTAGCATGAAGGATTTATAGATACTTAATTAGATGTTACCAGATTATTCTTTGAAAGGCCTACAACCAGACAAAAGTAATGAGGATTATAATTTCCTCATAGCCTTACTGAAGCTGGCTATAACTTTGTAATTTGTTTTCTAATGTGGTGAATCTAAAGCATAATCTTGTTAATTCGCACTTCTTTAGCCTCTAATGACAATGCCTATAATTAGCATTATGCTTTCAACTTTAAAAATCAAATTTTTATATACAGTTGAAGCTTGCTTTTGTCTTGAGTATCAAATGTAAGGTATAATGTATGAAGAATTAAATCTATCCAATGTACATTTTTCTATAAAAGCGATGTACTAAAATGTTTGTCTTTCCCCATTATTCTGTATAGTGCTATCTTTTTCATACATCAAGTATTAAATACATTTTGAGTGTACTTCTGACATTTCTAGTTCATTCCAATACACTGATCTATTTCTGTGACAGTGTTACACTATTTATTATTATGGTTTTATAATATATCTTAATATCTGAGATGACAAGTGCCTTTGACATTGTTTGCCATGTTAATAAATGATGTATCTATTCGTAGATTTATTCTCCTCTGTATTTGAAGATAATTTTGACAAAATATGAAAAGAATTATTACAAGTTTGTTTAAATTTTAGATTAATTTTAGAATAATTAAGGCATCACAATTTTTCTATCCATAAGATGCTAAGAATTTCTTTTATGTACTTTAATAGAGCTATAAATATTTTTTCATAGAGTTCTTATGTATTCTTTGTTCAATTAATTCTTAACTACATTGTAGTCTGTTGATAGACTTACTCTTTTTTATTCTTTATTTTGTATGTTCATCTTTTTCCTTTTCTATTATTTTTGAATAAAAGCTGTGTTATAATCAGTTTGTCTTCAAATGTACAAGAGATTCAGTCTGAGGCAAGAATGATTAACTCTCTAATCCAATCCAGCTCAACAGCCACCCTGCTATTTGCCACTGACTTTTCCCAGTGGGAAAGTCCAGTAGTGCTGCCATTTGCCTAGGAGGTTGAATTTAGCTCTTATTCCAGTACCAATATTCTTCATCTTTCAGATATCAAAAAACAAACCCTCCATTGCAGTTTTAGAGATATGCTTTGTCTTCAAATAACAGTTATGGCGAGGCCAAATGGTTCAGTATTATAACCTCTTAGGGGAAAATGAAAACTAGTCCAAAGAGTGGAAATATTATTAAAATCAGACTTTATTTGCTCAAATAATTAGAAAATAATCATCTATGAGAAATGATTCAGCTAAATCCAAAAGGGGTAAAATTTCCTTATTGTATGGGATACTACCAATTCAATAGTATTATCATAACCCTTTTATTTCAGTTTCTTTTTTGTACTGTACCTAGGACAAACATCTGTGGGGACTTAGAAGAGTAGTTGCTACAAATCCAGACAACGTCTTTGTTTTCATGATCTACCAGAGCCACCAAACACTAAGCTCTACCTTTAAAAGATCCAGACTAGCTTATCAGAACACATTGGTTACTCATCTCATTTTCTTGTCCTGGCGTGCCCTAGAGAAGTCTTTCGCTGTTGCTTACCCCCCAAGCTTAATGGCATCATGAAAAAGGGCAGGTTATATTATCACTCAGGGAGTTATGCTTTTGGCACATGAGGCCCACCCCTAATGCACACATTTTAATCTCTCACTGTTTGAGAATACATTTGAGAGGTACAGAAGCGTGCATGCAGTCTTTGGGAAGCCAGGAATAGGACACCTCACCAAATAATCCCATGATGGAAGACAGTATTCATTACCGGTTGTTCATTATTTTGATCTATGGGGAAGATAAGGATTTGTAAATGGGATCAAAAAGAGTGACTTATTTTGCAAAGAAGATGGTATTAATCTTTCTACAAAGTTTAAAGTGAGTTGCTACAATGGTACAGGGTATGTATTATTATTGTCTCATTGTGGTCCCATCTGTGTCAAAACTGCTTCAAGGGCAGACTTCAAAGGGCCCTCTGAGAAACTGTAGAAGCTTTAGAATTTGTGATCTCTTTCTCTTTCTCTATCTTTTTACATTAAAACCCTGAGGCCCTTAACTCTAAAAGCTGATGGAAAGAAGAAAAAAGGAAGAAAGCCAGAAAGGGAAGAAAGAAGGTTAGGGAAGCGGGGGAGAAGGGCATTTATAATTAGTAAACTATTGTACTGAGAATATCATTAGAATGGCAATTTTTTTTTTTTTTTTTTTGTGACAAGGAGTTTAAGAAAATATTTTTGGTAATAATACAACACATTTTGCTTACTGCTATTTTCTGGTTTCACCTTGCGATGGGTCCTAGAAACAGAAGGAACATGGGGCAGAAATGTGATTTGATTCCTATAAAATATCACGCTGATCACAAGCCATTGAAGGTTGCTTTGGGAAAGAAGCATATTATGCCCATTCTACAGTTGCCTCCTCCTCACATTCAAACCTCCTGATGAACCGCGGCTCTCTGCTTCTTCAGATTACCTGTGGACACTTCGACTAGTCCACTTACCTTTCCTTGCAAGTTGCACAGCTTCTGCATGCTCCACACTGGTCAACCTGGGTGCCATTGACAGTCAGCACCACATCTCCAACCTGGAGCCTGGCTTCCTCAGCAGCGCCATCTGCGTGTAGACAGACAAGGGTCTCATTAAGGAGGGATCTCAAATGTAGTACCCTGCTGCCTGTCCACTTTTTGAAAGACTCTTTCTCTAAAAGGCCTTTCTTTCCAACTTTAGACAATTGCCTATGTCATTAATAAGAAGGAAAATGCTGTCCTCGCTGCCTCCCTTTCATTTCCAGAACGAGGTTTCTTTGCACATTCAGCCGGGCATCTGCAGGGCCTCTTTGCAATATAATAGCCAGGCTGCTCAGAAACTCAATCTATTCATCCACCAGAAGGTTGAAATGCTAGTTCTCATTCCTTCATTGCTGCTAGGTCTCTTTGTAACCCTGAGAAAATCACTTAACCTCAATATCTTCATCTATAAAAAGGGGGGTGGGGGCAGAGCTTCTCTGCAGGATTGTTGAGGGAACAAGTAATTGAAATACTTATGAAGTTGTGGCAAAAACAGATCTTCGAGTAGGTAGAGAAAAAAGAAATAAAGAGACGCTTTTACAATTTCATTGTATAGGCTTCTTTCTGAACCATCTCAGAAAGGAAACCAAAAATAGCCTGTTTTAGGATTTAGGCTTTGGTAGGGGTGAGGGGAAAGGATCTCTCCAGAGGCTATTTATTTTATCCCTGATTTTCTGGCATCTGCACTTACTGTATGTAACATATCTAATGTTCTCGAGGGATATTAATAAGAGAGATGTAATAAGCCATATCAAGTTTAATTCATTTTTAATAAGGTCTCCCATATTTTTGATCATGATTCTTTTTTGCAAGATTTTTTAGCAGCTAAATCTATACTTTTCTTTTTCACTTCAGTTTAAAACCATTTCTTCTTTCTTAGGTTTCAGTTCTGGGTGCAAGCACACTCAGTACTGTTCATGGGTGTGTAGAGCACTATGCAGCGATATTAGGCCATCACTATTTAGAAAGCAAAATCTTAAAGAACTTTAATCTTAAAGCATGATTCAACTGGTGAGGTGAACATGACTTTGATTATTTTTAGCAATGGCTAGTTTGTTTAGCCATTCATAACAGTAGGGAAGGTGATTTTTGCATGGATAGACAATGAAATCAATGTAGGAAGTTAAGCAAAGAGTAATATTTTATATATTCATTCATCTATGTATATCATCCTTACAGTAATTAGTCTCATGGTATCTTCTGATCACTTGACCAATTCCTCCAAAGTCCTAAAGTACTCCAAGGACTTGTTGATGGCAATGCCTTCTGATTCAAATTCCAAAATGATGGCACCGGTCCACAGACACCTTATTAACTTTTATATCCCCTATGGCACCAAATATTATGTGTGATATATATACTAGTCTTCCAATAAATTCATATTGAATTAATAAGACCTTAAATTAAATCTTCAAGGCATTTAGAATCCATTGGGGAATAAAAGATATGCATAATTAAAAAGAAAATTAGCAATGCAATATAGTGAAAGTATAAATTAACAAAAATTGGATATTATGAAGCTTCAGAATCAGAATTCTCACTCTTATTTGGTGTGTTTGAGAAATGCTTTTCAGAATAAGTGGATTTTGATCTGATCCTAATGAATAAATAGATTCTCCAAAGTGGGAAGTATTAAGAAGTATTAAGGAGAGGATAACAGAAACTGTTAAAGTGTTCACAAATCTATTTTACCTGGTGTCACAGCTGGGCAGCTCTTCTCATACTCCCAAGCAGTTGGGGAGTGAATCTGACTGAGTTCTAGTCTTTGGAATATGGATAGAAGTGATATGTGTCACTTCCATGTCTGGTCTATAAAGACATCCCATGGACCACTCTTTTCCATCTGCCTGACAGACGCAGATGACTTTAAGGTCCTATGGGATGATAACCTTAGTGAAAAATTAGTCTTAGATAAAGGGTAAAGGCTTCAGTATAAAGCTAGCCTCTAACCCAAAACATTCACATTGAACTATCAATGTGAGTGACTAATGAGTTTTTATTGTTTTAAGCCATTAATATATTTTTATTACCAAAGCTGACATAACTTCAATCAGCAGGGCAAGAAAGAAAAGTTTTCCAAGAAAAGATGCACAAGGAGACTACAAGCACCTCATGGGCAATTAGAGTTTCTTATTTACTTATTTATTTAGCTATTTCCCTTGCCCACTATGATCTCTGGCCCATGGTGGGGGCTTCTAAAAAAACAGATAGACCATGTATGATTTTTGATAAACTCAGATAACCATGGAAGAAAAAGTCACAATGTTCATTTGGCTTATAGAAAAATATCTTTGAAACCTAGCTGAGATGGGTCTGAGAAATGGATTCAGAATATATAACCAAAGAGTCATGTTTAATAAGGAAATGTAGAGCATTGAGGACAAAATCATGAAGAATAATCACCTTTATGGTGAGCGAGGAAAAGAGAAGCCATATTAGAGCATAAGGAAGAAACAGATAAATTTGACAGAGCACAGATGCCAGAGTTTAAGATCAATGGAGGTAAGAGAAATTTCAAGATGGAGAGATGGTTAACCTAGTAATAGCATTTTAAACCCTAGTCTATTTTAGACCCTAGTCTATTCAAGAAATCAAGTCAAGAATCAAGAAAATTGAGTAAATCAGGAAATGTGAAAAAGTACAAAACATGTGTTTGAATATTTGTGATGATAAATACATGCTAAATAAGTGACCTATCAAAAGTAGGAATGTCTGACAACAAATCTTCTCTCTCAAGTAAACTTTGCCTTTAGACAATTTTTGACTTAAAGGATGCATAAATATAAAAATAATTATTTATAAAGGCATCTTTATTGGAATAATTGACATTACATATATTGAATCCATTTAACATGCATAATTAAATACTTTTTAGTATATCCATGAAGTTATGCAGCCATCACAACAATCTAATTTTAGAACATTTTATGTTAATTCAGAATCTTTACAACTAAAAGCTGTCATTCTCTATTCCCCCAACCCGCAGTTCGAGACAACCATTAATACATTTTCTGTCTTTCTGGACTTGCCTACTGCAAACATTTCATATAAATGAAGTATACAATATATGTTTTTTTGTGTGCTTGTAATCATTCACTTAGCAAACTGTTTTCACAATTCATTGATGTAACATGAATTACATTTCATTGCTGAATAAATATTTTATTGTAAGTATGTACAGCACATTTTACTCATCTATTCATCAGTGAATGGGAATTTGAGTTTTTTTCCACTTGCTGGATAAATAATTTGTGTGTGAGTTTATTTGTAGACATGTTATCACTTGTCAAATATTTATTCTATGTTTAACTTTTTGGTTTAGACCACTTTTTCAAGTGGCTACACTATTTTATGTTCCCATCACCGTTGTATGTGTATTCTGCAATTCTCCATATTCTTGCCAATATTTGTTATTTTTGACCTTTTGATTATAGCTATCCTAGTGGGTATGCAGTAGTATCACATTTTAGGTTCATTTGCATTTCCCTGATGACTACTTAGCAATATTGAACATTTTTGAGGTGCTTATTAGCTATTTGTTATCTTCTTTGGAGACATGTCTACTCAAATCTTTTGCTTACTTTATAATAATGTTATTTATGTTTGTATTATTGAGTTATGAGAAAGACAATGATTTTTGTTTACAGAAGAATTATTTTTGGAGTATAACCCTTCTTGATAGTTTTTAGCTTTAATTACAGAGGGTGTTGACTATGTTCCTCTATTTTGCAATACAACTCAACATTTTCTTTTTATCTACTAATTATGGTGGGAATTTGAGGCATTAAGACATCTTGGAGGAAAGAGATATTTTAAGGTGACCCTTGTAATAAACCACACAGATGGTTGTCCTATGTAAGGCTGGTTTGGAGAGCGAAATGGAAGCATACATTCTACACTGCACAGAAGGGCATGAGATGGTAGGAAAACACCACCATAACTGTCTTTCCCACTAAAGGATACTGAACTGCACAGTTCTGTGTTTATTAAAAATATTTAAATGCTGACCTATCACATCCTTTCATGCAAATTTATATATAATGCGGAATATGAAAACCTTACAATTTAAAAGGAGGGCTTATCCTTTTCATTTTTTAGAAAATGCACTATAACAGTACCATTTTAAATTCCAGAGCCTTCCAGAAAGATGGTATGTCCACAATTTTCTCTGTGGTTTGCCCTTCCCTAAATGTATAGTTTTCTTTTCAAGTTTGCTTGGTATCAAAGTTGGAACATCTGTTTCTTTTGTTTATGCCAACAGATCTTACAAGCATTTAGGCTTTCATAGAAAATGTTCATGCAAATGCCATCCGGGTGTGGGCAATTAGTTATGTGAGCTAAAAGCAGGCTTGGTCTCTGTATACTTATGGATAATCATTTCCATCCCACCTACAGGTCTCCTCACTTTATCTTTTTATCCTCAGTGTGCAATTAAGCCTCTCTGGCACATCCAGAACAATGTTATGTGGTGTGAATGAGATTCTCAGAAGTGCTGAAAATATGTGTAATTTTAAAGTCCCTCAACCCCTCATTTAGTAGATTTAACTAGACAATAGATTTCAAAGGTTGCTCTTCAGCATTGAAGAATACATTTAAAAAAGAGATAAGGAGACTCAGCAAATACATGATTCCCTGCCAGGGCAGCACTTTCTGATGTTGAATAAAATCCTAGGTTAACTATGCATTGTACCATTTCTGCTACAGTAGAGATGCCTCAGCTCTTCCGATTATAAAAATTCAGGCCTCTTAAATACAAAATCATTTACAATGCAAACATTTTGATTTGTTTCACATGTGACTGGATGAGATACAGTTCACTATCTCAGCTGAACACTGACAAAGGTAACAAAAATTAAAGAAATTACAGCATTTTATTAAGTTGCATTTAGTTATTTTGTCTGGAAGGACAGGGAAAAAATGTGTCATGGTTTTGGATATTTTGTAAAAATCTGCTAAACATAATGTCAGACCTGTTTGATTTTTAAAGAGTAGTAATTTTCAATTCTTTTATGAATTCTTTTATTTCTTTGTTTATACTAATCTTGTGAAGTCAGAGGTAGAAAGAAGAAAATGAGGACAAGGAAAAAAGGAAAAGGGAAAGAGAAAGTGAAAAGAGGAGAGGAGAAAGTGAGTGGGAAGCTATAAAGCATTCATGAATGTATTCCCCAAGAATAAATATTTATTTTCTTTAAGTCAGATCTCTTTTCAGAACAGCAAAAAATCAGACGTCACTGTGAAAAAAGTTGCATTTTTTTCTATACATAAATAAATTAGTACACAAGAGTTTTTCTTCTTGCTAATTTGAAGAGCACTAAGAAGCCAAGCAAAGTTGACCCTGGACAAAATTTGCAACTTTTATTTTTTATTACCTAAGTTCCTCTTTTGATTTCTTTCCCTTCTTTCTCAGAGTTCACCCTTCCGCGCCCAAAACCCACCACATTTGGGTTCACTTACTCCTTTTCCCAATCAGTAAGGGAATTATTTGCTAAACAGTCATTTATATATTCGACTAACCAATTAAACTTTAATTGGAATTCACTCTCAACAAAGTAAAAATATATCCATGTATTTGCATGTTAATACATAATTATAGAATAAAAGGCTTTTTCCCTCGATGAAAGAATTTTCAGCTTCGTAATTGGCCCTTTGCTTTCCTATAAATATTTTAGAATCCTATTAAAATTTATTTTTATCAAAAAAAAACAACAAAAACAGCAACTCCACTAGAAATTAAATTGGAATTACATTTATAGATTAGTTTAGAGAAGAACTGACATCTTTAAATATTAAGATTTACAAATGATAAACATGTTTTTAATGTTGTTAATTTAGTTGTTCTTTAATTTTTTCCTATACTTTGCTATTTTCAAGGTAATATGCTTTACACCTGTATTAGAAGTACTCCTATCAACTTATTTTTTTTCTCCCAATAGCTTTCTATTTCATAAATTTTGTGAAAATCTTAGATGTACACTATGCAGATAAATCTTCAAGAAAATCTGCTGTGACAATTATAATTGGGTGCAAGCCTTTAACTGCCATACTTTCTAAGCCATCTCACCTCACGCTGAGGATACACTCTCCCTGAAGTCACTGCTTCCACCCAGCAACTGAATTTGGACGGGGTACTGGAACCAGGCTGTTTCTAGCCAATGTTTCTGTCTGAATTAGTCTAATGAATAATTGTTACTTATTAGTATTGACCCTTCTCAGAATTTCTCAGAGCTACATTGTAGTCTGAGGGTCTCCCTACCCAAACCCAATTCCTTACCGCTCTCTTTTCACAGGTGCCTGCCCTGCACTGTGGCCTGAAATCTCCTCTGCCTACCTATGCTCTTTCTTTTGTCTGCCATAGTGATTTCCTCCAATCTCTGCACATCTGTTTTCATCTATTTCTCGAGCTACCAAAATTTAGAAAAAGGAACTCCCTTTATTACTTTTAAGAAATTTTTATCTGTTCCAGTACCATACAGTTTCAATGATGGTTGCTCTTTAGGATAGTTTGATGTCAGGGAGTAACATTCAACCACTGGTCATTTTTTCACTTAAGACAGCCTTGGCTATTTGAAGCCTTTGTGATTCCATACAAATTTAAGTATTCTTTGCTCCATTTCCTTTAAAGATGTTCTTGGGATTTTGATGGAAATTGAATTAAACATATATATTTAATATTAGAACAAAAACAGGTACATCAATCAGTGGAATCATATTGAAAGCCTAGAAATAAGATTACATATATATGTATAGTCAACTTATGATAATGGTGCCAAGGGCATACAATGGAGTAAGGAAAGTCTATTCAGCAAATGTTGAAAAACCTGGAAAGACATCTGAGACAAAACAAAACAAAACTAGATTACTCATTATCACTATACACAAAAGTTAACTCAAAATAGATCTGAGACATAACACCTGAAACCAAAAATTACTTAGAAGAAAATGTGGGAAAAACACCCCATGACCTTAACTTCAAAGATGTCTTTGGGAAGGAATAGCTACAGCAAAATAAACCAAAGCAAAGCTAAACATTGGGACTATATCAAACTGAAAAACTTCTGCACAGTAAAAGAAATAACCACTAAAACAAAAAGACAACCCACAGAATTAGAGAAGAGCTTAATCTCTAAACTATATAGAGAGCTCACATATCTCAGCAACAAAAAAAGCAAATGATCCACTAAAAAAATAGGCAAGGGAACTGAATAAACACCTTCTAAATAAGATACACAGATAGTCTCAGACACCTGAAAAAATGTTCTATATCACTCATCACAGAGAAATGCAAAATATAACTATAACGAGATACCACCTCACACCAGTGAGAATGGCCTAAAAAAGACTGGAAACATCAGGTGTTGGAGGTGGGATTGGAGAAAAATGAACCTTCCTACACTGTTGGTAGGAATGCAAATGGTGCAACTTCTTGGAAAACAGTATGGAGTGTTCTCAAATAAATAAAGATGGATCTATTATTTGATCCACAATCCCATACCTGGGCCAGAGGATACAATTTCTAATCAGAAAATATATCTTCACCCCTATGTTTATAGCAGCACAGTTTACAAGAGCGATGACATAAAAACAACCTAAATGCCCATCAACAGATGACTGGATAAAGAAACTATGGAATAGATACTCAATGGAATTCTATATAGCTGTTACAAAAAATGAAATTGTGCAATTTCCAACAGTCTGGATGGAACTGGAGGGTATCATGTTGAGTGAAATAAGTCAGAAAGAGAAAGAGAAATACATGATGGTGTCACTCATTTGGAATATAATGAAATGAAACAAATGAACATACAAATCCCAATATAAATAACAGGACACAGGATTGTGATTACTGGCAGGGGGTGGGAGGATGGGCAGGGGAGTGGGAGAGGGGGAAACAAAAGAAAGAGGAGGAAAGGTAGTGGTGAAGGATAGTGAAACATTGTTGGTAACTGTGGAATGAAACATAGACTGAGATGAAATTTCAATATTTCAAAATGAATTAGCACTGTGAAGTAAATAAATTTAAAATAAATAATTAAATAAAAATGTATCAAAATTTTCCATTTGTTCCTAATTTACTAATATCTTTGTGTGTTATGAGAAGGTGGAATAATTGATCTTCAACTGGAAAAGAACAGACAAGAAATTGAACATGTTTGAAGGCAAAGTGGTAGGAGTTCTGTTGAACAACAAATAGAGATGGGGAAATAGAAAAAAGGTAACTGATACTTTCAAGTCTGAGGCAGATTTATGCTAGAGGAGGAGAGTAGCTCTAGGTTAGATAAAAATCCAAAACTTTTAATTACAATACTATATAACACTGACTATATTTCTATTATTAGACTGTAATGGAATTTTAACAACAAAACAACAGTGCCCGAGTTGTTTAAGAGAAACTGAAAGATATTAGGATTAATCACAGTATATACCTAGAGCAGGGAAGACTGGGTCTGCAAGATAAGCTTAGTGGAGAATATTAAGAATATGAAGTTATCTTATATCAACACACTGAAATCTGCTCAATCATGAACAGATATTTAAGACAATAGTAGTTGAACTGTGTAGCTAAGAGCTGATGCTATTTTTAATGAGTTCATTAATTTTCTTAACAGTTGAGAATAAACCATGACAAATCAAGTCATCAAAAATTAAAAGGCAATTTATTAATAAAATAATAGGATTTTTAAAAAGCATGATTAGATGGACATAATCATCTTTAAAAATCATTGAGAAGAGACAAAACTCCATCTTTGTGTACAGTAGGTGACTTTCATTTGTGTGACTGGTTTTTCACTCATTAGATTCAGGGCAGAGTAGCAGTGTCAATATGACTGTGACTGAAAAGTTGTAGAGTTCCTTGAGTTCTTCTCACAATACCTTCTTCATCTCTTCTTCATTACATAACGTGTGGAAGGCATGGGAGCATTTCTCCAGCTTGGGGTCCAGAATAGGACCTCATTTCCCAATAACTTAATCAGGACAGTGCTATCTCCTTGCATTTGGTTTAAGTGAAAGAGCTCACAGAAGTCCCCAGTGACATGGAAACATGGACATTTGATGATGAAACCATTCCTCACTCCCATTTTGATCATATTATCTGGTTGTGAAAGCTAGAACTGCTGAGATTATTCTGGATGAGAAGCTTGTAATACCAAGAGAGTCTGGGTCAAGGGGCTGAGAGCAATCATGACTATGATGGAATAACTGAGCCATAGAAACAAAGCAAACACATTCGCTATCTTAGACTCTTCAACGTTTGTGAATTAATCAATTCCCTTTCATTGTTTAATACCACTCTGAGCCAGATTTTTTATTAGTTGAACACAGAGTCCTAACTATTATAAAGTCTTATAACACTATAAAGAAAAATAATTTTGGTTCCAGAGAAAGAAATTTTGAGATCTCAATCTCCAAGCTGCCAGATAAAGCTATCACAATTAGGTAACTTGTTTGACTAATTTGAGTCTTTCTCTACTCATCTGTTAAATGGAAGTGATAATAATTGTTTCAAGTTATTCTGTATAGTTTACATGGGCAAACATATATGAAAAGCCCTGTTCATAAGATGTTTCCTATGAATGAGAGTTTCTGGGTCTCTTGCCTCTCATAAGGCTATTACATTTAAAGCAAATTTAATTTCTACTTCATATGATGTATGAGAAAATGTGTTACTTTAAAAGTATCAGTGAACATATGTGAATACAAAGAAGCAAAGCAAATACAGAGACAAAATAAAACAAAACAAACCCTTGAACACTTACAACAGAATTGAGGTTACTGAAAGAGAAAAGGGTAACAGCTAGGAGTAAAGGGTAGTGAGGGTTCAATGGACAATGGTGGAAGATTATGAGAAATTTGGTTATGGGTGTTGTGTGTTATTATGTATTTGATAAAAAGTAAACCTGCAAATCTAAAGCTTACATAATGTTGTAAATAAATGTCACCTCAAAAATGAAAAGTATTAGTGGGTCTGAAACAGGTATCCAGATTACTAATACTTAGCTATTCCCTCTGTGTTTATTGGAGACTGCAGCTTCTATATTACACAAGATCTGTGCCATTTATCACCTGACCTAAGTAATAATCTACAAAATGTTTCCTTAGGATGATCATAAAAGTGTAAAATTTAATGTCCTTAATGCATGAGAAATACCTCATATTCTATCTAGGTACTCACTACTTTTTTCTTCTATACTTAAGCACTTACAATTGATTAGAAAACTCTATTCATGTAACAGGTGCTATCTGGGCACAAAGTTTCCTACCTACTAGTGTCCCCTATGACTGTGGAATGCTGGGTAAAGAGGAAGCAATTTCATCAGCTGTTGCAGCTGTCACTCTTCTGGCCTTACCAGCGCTGAAGTGCCATCCTCTTCTTTACAAAATATTAGCACAGACTCTCAATGAAATTACACAGCATACAACAGAAGAATGTCTGAATGCTGATAAAGGAAACTAAAGTGTGAATCTGGGAGCTGATGGCACCAGAGTAGAGATTAGGACACATGGTAGAGCTGGAGGAGTTGTCATCCTTCTTAGGAAGCATTCTTCCCATCCTATCTGTCCCATGCTGCCTCAGCCTTCAGGTACCCAGGCCTCTCACAGTCACTTAACAAGCAGTTCAGAGGCATATAATTGGGACACTGCACAAAGTATTGACAGTAAAAGGATGGATAAAAATTGAAGAACGGGGAAAACTTACCAACACTTTCTATGAAGCCAACATTTCAGTGTTTCCAAAAGCAGAAAGGACATCACACACACACACACACACATTCATTACAGACCAATATTTCTGATAAATATAATGCAAAAATACTCAATAAAATACAATAATTCAACAAAATTCAACAATATATCAAAAGGATCGTCCATCATGACCAAGATGGATTTATCCAAGGGATATAAAAATGGTACAACATATCCATATCTGTTCATGTAATACACATCAGTAAAAAGAAAGATAAAAGATCATACGATGATATCTACAGATCTAGAGAAAGCATTTGACAAGGTTCAAATATCCATTCGTGATTAAAATAGTCAATATATTAGGGAAAGAAGAAATATCTCAACATAATAAAGTTCATATATGATAAACCCACATCCAACATCACCCAAACTAATTCTTCTAAGGTAAGGACAAGGTAAGAATGTCTCCTCTCATCACTTCTATTCAACATTGTATTAGGAGTCATAGAGAAATTAGGCAGGAAGAAATAAAGGAATCCGAACTGAAAAAGCAGAAGTAAACTTATAATTTTTAGATGGCATCATAATATATGGAGAAAACTCTGAAGACCTCACAAAAACACTATCAGAATTAATAAATGAGCACAGTAAAGTCTCAGGTTAAAAAATTAATATAAAAATTGTTGCATTTTTATATGTATACAAGGAGATAGAAGAAAAAGAAACTAAGGAGACAATTTCATTTACAACAAAAAATTAAGTAAATACCTTGGAATAAAATTAACGAAAGAGGTGAGAGGCTTGTATAATGAAAACTACAGATGCATCCTGGTGGAATAGCAGTTAGGTTAATTGCTTCTGAAGAAGCATAGGTCATGTACCCCTGCATTTATGTTCAGGGGATGGGGGGGACAACCAGTGTGAACAGCTAAACAAGGATAAAATAAAATGCTTCTTTCTACTCTCTCTCTTCCTGCCTGTATATGTACCTTCATTCCTACCTATACCTTTACTTTAAAAATAGAAAACGAAAACTACAATACATTGTTAGAAGAAAATGAAGATAAAAAGTGATGTAAAGATATTCCATAGTCATGACTGGGAAGGTTTATTATTATTAATATGGACATATTACCTAAAGCAATATACAAAGAATAAGAATGCAGTCTCCATCAAAATTTCATTAACATTTTTCAAGGAGATAAAATAAAAAATTTTAATTTGTATAGAATCATAAAAGACCCCAAATAGTCAAAGCAAAAGAAGAAAAAAAAATGGAAGTATCACATTCAGATTTTGAACTATACTGCAAAGTGATAGCAACAAAAATGTATGGTACTGGAATAAAAACAGATATGCAGATCAGTGGAATAGAAATGGGTCCCCAGAGATAAACTCACACATATATGATCGGTTAATTTTCTACAAATGAGTCAAGAGCATACAGTTTCAACAAATGATTTTGAGCAAACTAAATAATCATATGCAAAAGAATGAACTAGTTTACTCTCTCACACTCTAAATTTTGAACAAAAATTAATTTAAAATGGATTAGATATTTGGATATAAGAATAAAAATCATGAAATACATAGAAGAAAACACAGGCAGTATGTTCCATGACATCGGCCTTAGACTTTTGGTGACTCTACTCCAGTGACAACAGAAACAAAAACAAAAATAGATTAATGAGACTACGTCAAATTAAAAAGATTCTGCACAGCAAAAGAAACTCTCATCAAAGCAAAAGACATCCTACTAAATGGAAGAAGATATTTGCACATCATACTGACAAGGGGTTAATACTCAAAATATATAAAGTACTCATGAAACTGAACAACAGAAAAACAAGCAATCCAATCAAAAAACTGGATAAAAGAATACAGATTTCTCCAAAGAAGACATAGAGATGGTCAACGGGCACATGAAAAGATGCTCCTTAGCTCTTGTTATTAGGGAAATGTAAATCAAAACAACAATGAGATATCACCTAAACCTATGAAAGTAGCTATTATCCAGAAGACTAGAAACAAGTATTGATGGGATGCAGAGAAAAAGGAAAGCTTTTATATTGTTGGGGTGAGTGTAAATAGGTGCAATAATTATGGAAAGTAATATGGAGAGTCCTCAAAAAGTTTAGAATGTGTTTTTGATAGACTAAAATTTAGCAATTGCTTCTATTGCATATGTGTGCTTTACAGCACTCTGCTATCAAAAGCCATTTAGTAAACTGTGCAAGACTTGAGACAGTGTTCTGGTCTAAACTAAAGCTGCTATAGTGAGAAAACATACCAGCATCCACTTCAGTCACAATGATTAGTTTGGAATATTGAATTCAGAATCCCCAAGGATAATCACCAGTTCCTTTGAAAAGTCACACGGTTCGTTCTTGAACTAAAGAAAAGCAAAGAGAGCATTATTGAGAGGCAATCTTTAGTTATTACAAATATGATTATAAAAGTAGCTAGTATATATTGCTTGTCCATTATATCAGGCTTCATAAAACTATTTCAAACACTTTACACATATTATTTAATTTAATCTTCACAACAGAGTTTTTTTTTGAAAGAGAGGAAAATGAAGTACAGAGGGGTTAAACATTTCACCTGAGTCACAAGATGAGTATGGAGCAGTGCTCACTACTCTGTTCCCAAAATGCAGCTCAATCAGAACCATGAACAACAGACATTTACTATAAACTTATACATGGAAATAAGAAACAGAAGCCTCAGTCATACATTTAGGTATCATAGGAAACTAGGAAAGCTTGAACAACTAAATTTTTCAGAAACAACCAGAAACAGCTAAGTCTTGTAGAAATTCTAAATATAAGGTTGTGCTGGATTAAAGATAGAGAGTTCCAGAGACTTGAAAGTAGGAATTAACAGACTGTCCTATAGTTTAATGATCTTTAATTAATGTGGTCCAGCTATTTCTCAGTCTGCTGAACATGTGTCTCCTCTAGTATCATCCTACAATCTTTTCCTTCTTCATTCTTCATAACATCTTTTTTTTTTGGCATACGTATCTTTATATATGTGTATGTGTGTGTTTATTTGTATGCACTTTTTCCTCATAGTTTCTACTCTCTATTAAGTTTGGCTTATCATAACTTCTGCTAACTCATGGACTCTCTTACTTTTCTCTACGTCAAAACATTTTAAATTCCACATCAATTACTAAGGGTACTTTTCCAGTTTTAATTTCTGAAAGAGTGACTATTACAAGTTGAAACCACCTTTGCTTAGAACTGTTTGGGTTACCACTCTCCAGAAGTATGGAAAGTGAAGGATTTCAAAGCAGAAAATATATCTCTTCAAGACTGTCCCTCTGTGGAAGGACAATTTCTAAAAAGTGAGATGGAAATATTATAGGCATTTTGTTTTTGTATTAAATTTACATCTTTTTTTTTCACTTGAGAAAGAAAATATATACCTGAGTCATGCTAGAGTATGAAACTGATATAAAACAGCTGAAGGGTTTGAACTTTTCAGGAGGATCCTCTTTCATTTTTACTATTTTTAATTTTTAAGAAATATTTTTAGGGCAAAGGTGCAGGCAAGAATGAAGGCAAGCAGAGGTAGGTGGGCAGGAAGAAGAGAAAGAATCATTTTCTTTATTTTATTTAGCTGTTCATCTTGATTATTCCTTCTGGAACTGAGAGATTCCTGACCTGAGGCTGGTTGGATCAACCAAAATAAATAAACAAATAAGAAATTGCTTCTGCCTCTTCTTCCAGAAGAAAAACAACTTTTCCCTCCTCTCTCTTCCATCTTCTCTTTAAAAAAAAAAGATGGCAAAGTTTTCCAATAAAGAATTGTAAAAAAGACTTCAAAATATTAAGTATTTGGTTGCACGTAAGGTCATGTATCTGGAGAATTAATCTGACCCCAAAAACTAGATTGACATATTCTGATTGACTGATTTCTTCTACATGTTAAAAATATCAAAGAAATGATAAAAATAAATATAAATAAAATAGTTATAAACTTCTTGATTTCCAGAAATTATTAGTAATAGACCTATTATTAGGCCTCTGGGGAAAAGTCTGGTAATCAATTATGAAATAGGCAGGCTGATCTTTAATAAGGATAGGCAAATTAACACCTTAAATTAAAATGTAACAGAATCCCTTTTATTAAAAAAACAGAAATATAGTGGAATTTATGGGTAATACATTGTTACTTCTTTTCAACTCTTATCTTTTTTATTTAGACTCTCATATATCAGATTTAGATTGTCCAGTGGAGATCAAGGACATTTCTTCTTTGCAGGGCTATATTCTCTTCAGATCCATATACAAAGGTTGTTACAAAATGTCTAATGTAAGCAAAATAGAACAGAACTAGAAACAATCAGGAGGTCAAAAGAACTTGAGTGGGAAAGGAAGGGATCTCTCATCACATATGACAGATGGTCTGGGTGGGTGAATCTCTGGTTAGTGGAGAGATATTATTATAAAAAATATAATATATATATAACATATTTGTGTGCTTTGAAGAATTTGTAAGATTTGTCATTATTTTATTATATGCTTTTCAGATATTCTGAGGTGAATCAATTTATTATTTTCTTATAAGAAGTGATAAAGCGATATATGCACTTTCATGTTCACTGCAGTACTAACAATAGGCAAAAGCTGGAAACAACCTAAGTGTCCATTGACAGATGAGTGGATAAAGATGTGATATATATTTACAATGGATTACAACTCAGTTATCAAAAAAGAGGAAATTCTACCATTTGCAGCAACATGGATGGGCCTAGAGAGACTTAAAACTTAGTGAGATTAGTCAGAAGGAAAATTAAAGCGAACATTGTGTGTGGTATAGAGGGAAATCAAGTAAACAAATGAACCAAATCAAAGAAAATAGACTTTTAGTCTATAAAATCAAATTATTGGTTACAAGAAAGAAAGGGGGTGGGGACAGGCAAACTGAGTGAAAAGAATCAGTTATATGGTGAGTGAAGGACTAGAACGGTGGTGGTAAACTACATGCATCATATACAGATGTTGATTTACAATGATGCTCACCTTAAACCTATATAATGCTATGAGGCAATGTTCCTTTAATCAAATTTATTTTTTAAAAAGTAGCAATACAAAGAGTAAATGGTTAAGCAGTCTGTCTAAATGTGTTTGGATGTAATCATATCTCCTTCATCTAAAGAATAAAAGTATCTGATAAAAAAACAAATAGAATTTCTGTCATTAAGGATCCATTGTAGTCTTAATAGAAGAAGTCATTCATTCACAAATATTTGCTGAGTACTACAAAGTGTGAGGACAAACTAAAGAACTGTTTTCATGGAATTTATGTGCTAGACATTGGCTGCCAAAATTAGCAAACATTCAAAGAAAGGAAGTCTCATGCGGGTTCCTGAAGGAATATTTGTCTTTCCAAGATGTCTGAAGAAAATACTGTTTTTCTGTTGTATGAGGAAAGGCATACCAAAGCTGCTGTGAAAGTTATTAGTGTATTCCAAACCAAATTCTATGATCTGCTTTATTTTGTGTTCTAGGTTGATCTCTGTCATTGGTTAATACGGTTAGCATCCTTTTGGCAGTAACAAGAAGTGACATTAGTGGATCTTGGTATAATTAAAGGACAGAACTAGGAAACTCAAGCACACAGAAATAAATATTTTAGCAGTCTGTAACAAGCTGGCAGTAGCTAATAGTGCAAAAGAGAAATCAGAAATCCTATTTCTGACCTCTACAGAAATCATTTCCAACAATCCCCACTTGTCAAACTTCTTTCTCCCTCTAGGTTATTCTAGTGAAACTGTCCTCTGCTTTTGACAGGTTGGTTACCTAACAGCTATTTGCTTAATGGAATATTTTTATTGTGTTTATTCAAAACAAATCATATTTGCTGTTTTGTCATCCTATTATAGGAGACTGTTATGATAGCTATCGGTTTTAAGGTTGTAGCTGTTGTTTTCAATCAGGCAAATTGAATGTCAACAATGTGTGTGAAAGCATAAACAATTCAATAAAGTCTTTCAATGGTGAGCTCAACTTTAGTGTTCTCCTGTGGGAGAAGAGACAAGCAAATGTTTTGCAACATGTTTTCTTCCCATTTTGAAGCCAACTTTCTCATATTTTAAGATTTATAGTCCTGGTTTCCCTTCCCAGTGTATGGTAGATAATCTATGATGCCACAGAGCTGCTGAAAAGTGACAAATGAATGTCATTGTCTTCTTGGAGGCTGTGTGGGCACATCTTCAAGTAATTTATTTCTCCAAACAACATTTCTGTGGAATTACCTTGTTAGGTGTAAAAGTTCAAATGAAGGGTAAATATTTCTACTTCCGTAAATATAACACTACTCATACATTCAAAAAACACCAACATTTTCTTGTATCTCCAGTATACATTTTTGTAGCAATGCAAACTTTTGTTTATTTATTTCTCCAATTTATAGAAAGAGCTTTTTAAAGAGACTAAGGATAGACTTTTTTAAAGTAAAATCTAGTTTCACAAAATACATGTTGCTAGATATGAATTAGTATTGCAATATCTTTGAGATGTCATAGGCTAATAGAGACATTTTTCAGTATAAAAATTAATCAGTTGCATCCAATTTAACTTTCCTCTCAATCTCCTTCTTCTATTGCTCTCTCAGTATTACATAGGTAAGAACATAAATGTCTGGTCTTAGTAACAAAGGCATTCAAGTCCTAGTAACAGTAAATAACAACTAGCACATTCTTGAAGTCCAAATAAGTGGTATCATAAAACTCACTTATGACATTTAAATATATATTCCTTTGCATATGTGCATTTATATGTCATGTATATAGATTATATTACAAACTACCTATACATATGTGTATTTTGCAGTGACAAAATGGAATTAACTTTCTTTTTTTAGCTGAAGCAAATAAATTAACCAAATACTTGTTTTTGTTGATTATAAACAGTTATAGAAATGCTGATAATAGCACTTTCTTCCAGATATTATACATCTTAGCCAAGATAATGTTAATGGAGAAATTGTATTTATTCATTTTATGTTCTCAGGTGCCTGCTATTGACAGGCAATAAATATTTGTCAATTTAGTAAGTATTTTATGTAATAGTAATTGTTCATAATTTATACTAAATAAATATGTATATGCACAGATATGCGTGTACATAATATTCAACTAAAATTCTCATAAAAATTAAGAAAATTTTATGGGAGGGATGGGATATAGATATAATTAAGATGAATAGGAAAGTCCATTATAATTTTCACATGTATAATTTCATTTCATATTTTGTGTAGTAGCTAAGGAGATAACAGTAAATAAGTGACTTTTCTAAGGTTATATAGCTGGCAAATTACCAAAGAGTACTGAAATTCAGGTCCTTTTATTCATTTATCCAGCAAATATGTATTGACTTTGTATGATGAAACAGATGCTATCCTAGGTGATTGGAATACATCAATGAATAAATAGGCAGATCCTAAAGTAAAAATCTTTCAGTCAGGTCTCCTTTCCATATACCATCCTATTTCTAAAATAACATCAAATATATAAAATTATGTTATGAAACATTTATTCACAGAACTTCGGCATTTATCTTAACTTTCAAACACTCTGACTTCTTTAAGTTTTTGATTTATATCTCATATTTACTTTTCAATGAATAGTTAAGATGAATTCATTCATGCTATAATCTGAATATAAAGAAATATTCTAATTACACAAAATATAAAGCCTTGTGTTCTGTCACTCATGTGCACAAGAACTCATTTAGACTTCCAACTTTTTCTCATTAAAATTCTTCAGTGTTTAATTTCATATTTCAACAATAAAGACTACATTACTCTACAAAGAAAACAAATGTTGATCATATATGTATGTATAAACGATTAATCTTGTCTGTATAAATGGGATGAAAATAAAACTAAGCACATTTTGAAAACTCACTGAAAATGTTAAGTACCTCATTGTAAAATCAGTTATACTCATATCTTGCACTTCTTTGGATCTTTAGTAATTAACCCTAATGGATCATTTACACAAGCTGATTGTTGAAGGTATGAATGCATACTTAATTTTAACTATTGTATTCATCCTAAATCTTTGCTTTCTTGAGTTAAATTGTTTACTATTCACCCAAGTCATTTATTTATACCAATAAAACTTAAGTTTATAAGCACTCTACAACTTAAATTTTGCAGTAATATTGGACTAAAATAACAATTTCACATGATAAAATCTATAATTCAGGTGTACTTTAAAAAATGTGTGAGCTGTTATTGCATTAAGGATAGATACATTGTTTTAATAAAATAAAATTTAACCTCATGTAAACATGAAACTCTTAGAATAATAAAGCCTACGAAAACATAAGAAAATATTTATTAAATGAAGGTATAATTACTAAATAATTATGTTACTAAGTGTGAAAACCAGACTATCCAATCTTATATGTACAACAGCAAATGCACATTTCACATATGTTCAAAAATAGGGCTAGACCTGTATATAATAAAAGACAACATAGAAGTAGTAAATGGTTATATTTTGACATTGAAACAATAATGATGTTACTTGATTATATTCTCCAGGACATTTTTTAAATAGTGTTTTTTACTCATAAAATGAGAAAGAATAGGTTCTTTTAATATTTATGTTTACTCTGACTTTGGAATTGCTATTCTGTGTTTGAATGAGCTCTTAAAATAGTTTTATTTTAGTAGCTTCAGAGTATTTCACAGTGCTTAAAAGCACATTACATACTGTACTACACACACGCAGACACACACACACATACTTCTGCTCTCCAAATGCTCTATCCATTGTGCAAGCTCACTGACTTAAGAGACTTGCATGGAGACTGATTATAGGCACTTTAGATATATTTATTTAACCATCATTGTAGAGTCCTTACCAGCTACTGTCCGGGTTTTTTTAGTAAGACATCTGGGACTGTCCTCAGGATTCACATCATCCCCTTGGAAAACCCATGCTACTGAATGGAAATTCTCCATGTAGAATCCTTTCTCGACATCAATGTGAAAGCCAAGATCCACAGAACGGCCATCTTCTGAAGTGACTAAGGAGCAGAAAACGTGACAACAGGAATTATGCTCTCGCAAGAGAGAAGATGATGGCACACACAGATGACCAAGGTGAGAAAGAAGCTGCATGTATTCATGGGTGAAGTTTATCCTAAAGGCAGGAGCTAAGTTTGCTGGGTAGTTGTCTTGGGAAGAATGTAGATAGTCCCAAAATAACATAAATAAAACAAGCATTGTTTGAGGGCCTATGGTGTGGAAGTCAGTGCACTAGAGAGAACACTGTGGATGAATCTTTTTGTTGAGCAAAAGTGTGGAGAAAATAATTGTTTTTGAGACATATGTTAGTCTTCAGAAATCAAGATGAAGCTACATAAAACTGATAATTGGCTTTAGAATCCCTTTAAAAATTCCAAGTACAGAGGGAAAAAAAATCATTATTTTTTTCTCAGTTCTTCAAATAAGTTATTTAAAAAACAAACATACAGGTAAGCCCTGGTGGTTTAGCAGTTAGGTCCACTGCAGCCGGCAGAAACCTCATATATCCCCAAGACTCGGGTTCATGTCCCAAGGCCTGGGTGTGTGGGTGGAAACAAGATGAACAACTAAATAAAATAAACAAATGCTTCTTCCTACTCTCTCTTCCTACCTGCAACTTTCCATAAAAAATAAACCAAAACCAAAATACACTCATAGAAAATTCATTATGGTTTTATATGTAGAATAAAACAGATAGAAAGGCATGTTAAGTTTCATCTGAAGGTCTCATTCATAACATTTAGGGTTTTGTGTGTATTTAGGAGTCTCTTGAATAGTGTGAAAATCTGTGCCAGTTAAGAAAATAAAACCCTATTTCAATAGTAGCAGTTTCCAAGTGTCTCATTAAGTTCCCGTTTAGGTAGTTGAAACCTAAATAAAGTCATATACAGGTATTTCAGTCTTTCAAGGGTGCAGAATTAAGTAGTACTATTTTATAACTAAAATATAATTCAAAAGAGGCTACTATTTTTACTTAATTTTTCAACTATCATGAAATCTATACTAAAGGTGGAAAAAAACAAAATACCTCTCAATTTGTTCTAACATTCTACAGTTACTTCCATATCTTTCTCTTTAAAAAAAAGGTAACCTTTTTCTCCTTCCATCACCCTTAGCTAGCAATGATTAACTGAAATTCTGTGAAGGTCCATTATATAAAGCTCCTGGGAAAGACGGTGCTTTAGTTTTCTCTGATTTTTTTTCTAGAGAATCATTCATAATGTTTCTTGGTTTTGCCCCTATATTTCTACTTTGCTCTCTTAGTACTGGACTGAAGAGCATAAATGTTGTTCTTTGATAAAATGCAATAGCTTTCCAGTTCAAATATTTGTTAAACTTGTGTAGCAATAGGCAGGGGCAGTTTGTTGACAAAGATTGCAATAGTGTATTCTCTTGCAGATCGTCAAAAACAAACCCCAGATATTTTAAAATGTTGTTCTTATAGATTTTATTTTGCACACCAAGTGAGACTGCAAACTAATCCATAGTTTAAAAGGTTTCAGGTGCATTAATTCATTAATTACTTATTTGTGGAGCTGAATTAATTTAGAATGAATGTTCTGTCAAAAGCAAAGTGCAATTATTAAGCTCATTGGGGGTAGAAAAATGAGTAAGATATGGGATACATGATGAAATAAGAGCGTTCAAGAGGAAGAGAAGATGATTCTGGTTCTAGGGATGGGTAGGACTAAAGGAAAGATATTATTAGATTAGACCTGGAAGAGTAGATACATTTCTAGAGGGGATTGAGTTTGTGGACTGATAAATAAACAAGTAGTCATCAGTGGGGAAGTAGCAGGTACTAGAAAGATAGATCATGTTGAATAAACATATACAATTTTTGTGTATGAAAATAAAGGAGATGATATATGAGAGTATTTTATGATAAAGTCAGAATATAAAATATGTGAGCACTTCATGGGCATCTTTCATATTGGAATAAAAATTATGAAAACTTTAGAACACTTTAACTCAGTACATAGGACCGTCTTCCATGTATTAATTATTTTTGGTTTCATTTGTTGTTAAGTCTGAGTATAACATTTGACTTCAAATGGTTGGAAAGGTCAAAATATAATAGTTTATTGACTTATATTTCTGAACTTTAAGTCTAAATCAAAACTTCTTCCCATATAGTAGCTGATAAAGTTATAGAAACCCTCAAGGATTTTAAAGTATTTAGGTATTTTCCTTTATTTTATTTACTATCTCACCAGTCTTAAATATCTGGCTATATTTTAACATTTATGAAGATAACATACACAGATTTATGGGCCCACAGATTTATCTTTACTATTTTTTTCTTTGAGCAATAGCTGTACATGTTGGATATATGATCATTTTCCTATCATGTAAAGGTCTGAGGGTGGACCTTTAAATTGCAGTGATCTTTGTTTTGATCAACATGCATAAGACTGTTAAAACAGCTCACTTATTTAAGAACAGATTTGATTATGTGGATGAGCAGTTCTCTATTCATTCAGTTACCAAGACAGAGATAATCAACATACTCTTACATAAACTGAAACATAAAATTTGTGTTAAAATTCAATGAAGCAGCAAGGCTCACACCTGCTGCAGCTCTGAGTTGCTAGATTTCTCAACAACTGCCTCTGTGGAACACTGAGCCAAATACAAAACACATCCAAAAATGTCTTTGTCACCAAAATTTGGCTTTCTGGGCAGGCCTTTTAATAAATGAAACTTTAGAAAGCTCTTAAAGATGTTTGGTATTACTGAGATTGCATTTGCTCTTCCTCGTTCTTGGAAAAATTTAAATACTCAATTTTACCAATAATATTTCATCTAAAAAATTAATCTACCATTAGTTTACAATACTCCATGTTTCAAGAGACAAGATTCACACCTGATAATATGTTTTTACAGACAATACTCAACACCAGATATATATTTCTTGACTTTAGAATCAATTTCAGGTGTCTTTAGACATTATTGTATCTTTTTCATTGCCCGGCATTACTTGTGGGTAATAAAAAAGGTATCTAATGAATTGAGCCACTGTTTCAGCTTTTCCAAAGAGTGATCTGGATCAGACGGGAGTGATCCAACCAGAGGTAATGAGTTGTGGAGTTAAGAGCATAGACTTCAGGTTAAGTTGTCTGGGTTTGAAACCCACCTCCACTACTAGGGTGAAAGCTATAGTAAAGGGGACAATATAGTATTTACTTCACAGTTTTGGAGAATTAATAAGCCACTACGTTGCAAAGCATGTCACAGTAACCACAATGTAATTGTTAACTCATTATTAGGCCTTGGCATTCTTTAGCCTGCCTGACTTTCTTTCTTTCCTTTCCTCCCCTCCCCTCCTCTGTCCTATTCTCGCTCTCCCACATATCCAATGTCTCTCTTTCTTATTTTCATGTAAACTAATATTTGAAAAAGACATTTAAATAATAATTTTTACACCTAAATGAAATAAGGGAAATACTATCAAGTATCTTCATACAATTATATCCACATTATAGCCACATATGTTTGCGATACAGGAACCACTTGAGATTATAAAATTCAGACTTCCATTTTGCAGGCCCTTCTAACTTCAGTTTATATAGCCTTCAAGTTATTTACCTGGTGTGCCTTAGTCAGCATTCTCCACAGCCTAGATGGATTGATCAACTGTGTCCACATCATAAATATGTCGTGCCTAATGTCTTTTCCAGTTATTATGTAGGAAGTCAGAGATGAGTGAGATTAACAGACTGAAAAACACCAGCTGTAATGATGCTCGATAAAGCTGTCAGGTTTTAAGTCATGGATTAGTAGCATATCCTGACTCTATAAATGAGATAAAATTTAAACCACACATTAAACAATGCTAGCTCCAGCAGCTCTTAGTGAATTGTGGTCTCTACTGAAAAGTTTCCGAAGAAATGCAACATGCCTTCTGTGACTTAGATTGAAAAATAGAAATGGCAGATAGTTCAATTCTTTCATGCCTATTGTGAAACAAATTGTTATTATAAGGTTTCAGTCAAAACAGAATTAACCTCAAAGAAAATAGAATTATTGTTTAATAGTTTTTAAATAGTTAAGTTGTTTGGATCTTAAACTTAAATTTGTATAAATGATACAGCTGAATTTTATATTGTTTCAAGCGCATTGGTAAACAAGTGACTTCCCCAAAAGAAAATTGTTCTGATTTTTAGTGTTAGCCAGTTTCCATAGTAGAAATATTCCCACCACGACCAATTTCAAGCTATCAACTTAATTTTACTGAATGGCAGCAGTAGAAGGAAAAAAAAAAAAGTGCGATATTGGTTATTGTGAATCACCATGAGCTGATTCCAGCACAGCTATGGTGGTTTCTTTTTCTCAAGAAATGCAGAGAAGACATGAATGTCGAAGAGTGTGAGTAGCGGAGGATGTGTCCATAAAGCAAATGATGAAATAGACTTGAACTAAATGAGTCTGGGACAACTTAAAGATTGTGAACTAGAAGAAATTTGTCCTTCTATGTTAGAAGGAAATGAAAACTAGGAGGAATGATTCCTTTCTTTAAGGCACACAAAGATCACCTGTGGTTAATCAATTAGATGAAGTTTCTATTCAACCTAATTTGTTAGTTTACACTAATCCTAAATTGTTCCAGGTTAACAGTGGAAGTTCTACTACAAAGGATACATTTTTATTATGACATGTACAATTCTGTTTGCTTTACTTATTTATTATCAAATTGTTCTCTTAAATATCCTCCATCTTTGTTTTTAAGATGGGTAGATTCCAATTATTCTAGTGTTGGTTTATTGCTAAACACCTTGACAATTTTTGTGACTCATATCTAAAGGTATGAATTCTGGTGAATTTTCTGCAGTATGAAAGACAGGAATTTCAAGGGTCCAGGGAAAAACATGGAAAAGAGAAAAGAGAACTTAACAACTATGGGTATGATGTGAGAGAAGCAGTGATATCAAAGGGGCTCCTTGAGTGACAATAGGGCAGCATGGGACCACTGGAGTAGAAGAGTATCCAGAGACGATTTCAAGTTGTTTGTGCTAGAGTATGTGACATAAACTCTCCCCTTGCCCTCTCCTTTAATTTCTTCAGGAAAGTTTGCCTTTCTCACTTTTTCATTTATGTGAGAATATTCTTTAGAACATCTAGAAGCAGAGGGTGTTGGGAACTGTATCTGATTTACATGATTAACACAAGAGCTGCATTAGTGAGCGAAAAGAAATAAAATTTTCCAAAGACTGTAAGTTATCAAGTAAAAGATCAAGACAAACATGAAAGTCAGTTCAGGAAAACTGCTATCTAGAAAATCCAATTTAGGGGATTACATCTCAGTGAAATGTATGCACCTCAAGACTAGGGAAGCTTTGAGTACACAGAGAATAAAACTTCTACTTCCAATATAGCTTATACAGCAAGAACCCAAAACACCTACTCTATTGAATAGTTAATAAGACCTTCTTCCACAGTCTTTATTAGCACAAATGGACTCATCCAGGAAATTCTTGACCAATCAAAGGCCTCTCCAGGAACTTCCACCAAGCCTTAAATAGAAAGTAACAACACAAAGTTTATTTCCTTTGTCTCTTTCACCCTCAAAATCCTCATTTTACCATTTCCATAAATTGTAAACTTTAAAAACATTATCCCAACTAAATCCTAATCAAGGATTAAATGATTATCTTAAGCCAAATGTTTAATTCTCGATATAATTGGAATTTGCTTCTTCCTCTCTGAGGCACTACAGAAGCTTGCTCTGTAATCAGTCCCTTATAGCTGTAACTAATAAACAGTTCAGTTTTGTCACTATGTAATGTTGGTGATATTTGATCATTGCTCTAATGTGAGGACAGGTACTAGTATATTATACTGTGTAGCATGAAAGAGAATTACTCAAATAAATGAGTAATTTGAGGAGAGTTTAATAAAACTATCTATAAAAATTGGACAAAATTGAAAGAAATCAGGAGTGATAGATTGGAATTAAGACTATCTCAAACTAATTCAATAGGAGAGAAAACAGCTACCATTACCAGAACCCAGAAACAGAGAAGGCAGTATAGAGAGTCCTACTTATTTACAGAGAGTAGTTTGAGGCACACAGTGAGCCCTTGGCACATGCACCACAAAGAGAGATCTGGGCCAAAGCTACAAAGATTTCACCTTACTTATTCACTCCCTCTAGGCTTCTGCTGATCAAACCACACAGAAAGGGAAAGGGCAAACTAGCCCCTAGACAGAGTCCCTAGAAGTTATATTCCTTGGGTAGAGAGTAAGATGGAGGAATGAGGAAAAGGAAGCTAAAGGCAATAGGAGCACCTGTCTTGACAGGAATGCTTGAAAATACTATGTAGATAGGTGCTCATTCCTGCAGGTCTTGTTTTTTATGAACACTGTGATAGGCTCAACTACATATATGTTAAAGCACAGGTTGCAGCTGAATTATTTTGCATAACAAAAGAGAGGCATTTCAAAGTCAGAGGAAAACCAGGAAGGAGACCTAGGGTTAAGTGTGGGCAGTGTAGTAAGTGTTTTAATATCTATAGATGTGATTGAAAGCAACAAGGGAATTATTAGTACACTAATAACTGGAAAATAACCTGAAATCCAGAATTAATCCATGAGTTAATGAGTGAAATCAAAGCAGAGGATATATGTGACAAAGCTCAGTATCCTCTATGTGACAATCATTGTATCAATTTCAGGTGTAATGTTAATATATATTGCAATATGATTGCCTTTGAAGCAATAACTATCACCTCTATCACCCTGTAATCATCTTCATTTTAGTAATTAGAATAGTTACATTCTAGATTCTTAGCAAGTTTGATGATTATGATATAACGTTTGTCTATACACACTATACTGTGTGCTAGATCTCTAGGATTTATTTATTACTCATTGCAAGTTTATACTCTTAAACATCTGTCCTAGTAACCATAATTGTACTCTTTGTTTTAATGAGTTTGATTATGAGTTCACATAGAAGAGATATCTTGTTTTTCTCTGTTGACTTATCTGTGAGAAAGTTTTTGGTGCAAAATAGTGGAGCATCATCAAGAATGAGAACCCAGAAGTTAGAGATGTCCCAGGAACAAACAGTAACATGTAATTTGATGTCTGTACATCCCTCACTTTGAACTCCATCTTGGGTCAAGTAGCAGAATGATTGTAACTGCCTCTAGCCCAGAAAAAAAATGAGTGTGTGAAAAATTAAAGACTGAGGAGAGAGAATAGCTAGATGGGATAAAGAATATCTTCAGTAGGCTAAGTCATTTAATTTGCAAACTCTAGCATTCTTAACTTAACCTAAATACAGAGGAAAATATACTGAATGCTTTGCTCCCTGCTTATTCGAAGGAACTGTATCTGAGAATTTGAAAGCTGAAGATAAATATGAATCATAAATATGAATCATCAGCCTGTAATAACCTATGGGATGCCAAACATAACACATACTTAAAATACATATACTGAAATACATACTAGAAATATTTTAGAATATCAAAAATAGTTTTGAAAGTTATTAGAGACAAAAGTTGTATTAATGACAATAATCGTTAGAATGAGACTGGACTTGGACTTCTCATCAGGACTACTGGTTATGGAAGATAAGAAACTGGCTTCTTGAATTATTTGAACATAGAATTCTATATCAAACCATGAAAAACTATCATTCAGAATTAAGAGAGAAGTGAACAGATTTTCAGGTAAACATTTGTTTTACCTCTTAAAGAAATTCTCTGAAAAAATTAGAGGGTTATTATAGTAAGAAGAAAAAGAAAATAAATCCTGTTGGAAGTAATTGCTGTATAAATAACAAAGATTAGAAAAAAATTAATGTAATATATTAAATATATATTATTAAAATGTAAAAAATCTGAATCATTCTAAAATATATTAGTACAGAAATTGATAAGGGAGGGGGGAATAGGAGTGGAGGAAAATAAACATGAAAGCAAAATGTGAAGCAGTAGAAATATCTTATTGGAACTCTAATATAAGAAATGTGGGAAATATTTCAAGATTCCCAAGAACAGTAGAGGGATAATAAAAAAAACCCCAGCAACTATAGAGCAGTATTTGTGAATAAAAAAATTTAATACTGTGGATCCTGAGTCCTTACTGTCAAATAGGCAAGAGTAACTAGAGGAATTACACATTGATCAAGGGACAGGTTTGGAAAGTATCAGGACAAATGGTATATTTAAACTATATTTTTTACTGTTGACATGAGTGTAAGAATGCCATGGTGGGGATAAGATAGTACAGTGTTTATTTAAATTGCTTATGATTTTGTCTACACATTTATAGCTATATTTAATTCCTAATCTATATCAATTCTCTAACTCACTCTGAGTAAAGTATACTACTGCCTTCATGAGGTACTGGTGTCATTCCATCAGCTTGTCTATAGGACACAACCGAGGACAACCATGCTTGTCTCTATCATAAAGATACCATTCCCTGAAATGAAACTCTTGAGTTCTTGGACCCAATTCCAACATACGTATGTGTGTGTGTGTGTGTGTGTGTGTGTGTGTGTGTGTGTGTGTAGTGGGGAACAGTTTTATTCATACCACTTACAACAATTTTCTGGACACTAGCTGAGAGTCCTACAATTCAACTCAACTCTGACAATCTCTACAGGGAGACAGAATCAGATTCCATAGGTCTCAGTCCTACCAAGCTATCCTACTACCCATTCTGCAAGCCCATATGTTACCTGTGCTTCTTACTGACTGACTAGGTTCCAGTGATTACCTTTTTGAATTTCACTAATTTTCTAAAGCGACTTACAGAACTCAGAGAAAAAATATATTACTAGATTACTGGTCTATTATACAAGGATATCGCTCAGGAGTAGCCACATGGAAGAGATACACAGGGCAAGATATAGAGAAAGAGTCAGATCTTCCACAGTCTCTCTAGGTGTGATACTTCCCACAAAACTTCTACAATATTTATCAACCTGAAAGCATCCTTTCAGATTTTCATGAATCAGTCACCAGTGATTTAACCAATCGTGCATGTGTATAGTCATGACTTGCCTAATCACTTTTCAGTCCACAATGGACTGCATACACAATGGTGGCCCCCAAATTCCCATTGCCTAGTAACATTATAGCCATCTTAATGTCATAGTGGTTTACACCAGCAACAGCCACACACATCTGCAACTTAACATATCTCTGCATAGCATCATTTCCCTTGTGCTTGGTTTAATTTTATGCTGTTTATCATGTCTCCTATCCACACAAAATCCACTGTTAATATTGTGTTTGTACAAAAACTATTTTAGGATGATTTTTTCCTAACATATCCCCTTCCTTAACTATGCAAGATTGTACATAGGTAAGATTGATTAAGTCACAGGTTGTTAACAATTGATCCAACCTCCAGTTCTCTTCGCTTCCCAAAGGTGGCAGGATGGGGTAGGGGTGACAGTTTCAACCCTCCAAAGGCAGTGGATGGTTCCCCTAGCAACCAGCTACACCATAGATTACCAAGGGGTTTATCAAAAGCCTTCTCAATAACATAACACTTAGCTTTTTAAAGAGATTCCAAAAGTTTTAGGAGTTGTGAGCCAGGAACTGATAGAGAAAAGGGGCTGTCCCACTTGCACAGGCTGCTGCTAAATGAGAGCTTGAATATAAAGCTAGCAGACACAGTCAGATGGAAGTTTACATAACTAAAGGCAAAGAATTGCAAAGAAAAACAATTTGTTTTTTCCCTCTTTTAAGGGAAAGGTCCCCTCTTTCACGCTGGTTTTCTTTTTCTTATTAAAATGATTACTGCTTTCTACTGTGTGTCCTGAAATTCTCTGAGATCTGTTCAAGAACCGAGTTGGTGGGACCTGACAAGCTGGGAAGGAATTGGAGGGAGTAGACAAGGGCTGAAGAGGTGACTAGCCCTGGCTGGGGCTAGACTAACTGGACTGAGATCAAAACCAAGTTGGGAGACTCAGTGACTCTGGAGCCAGTCCTTGGTGTCCCACCCTATTCCTCTACGGGCCTTCCAGTGCACCTGGACTGAGTGCCCCTGCCCCTCTCCCATGTCAAAATACTGATGATGATCAATATATTTCTTATAAATCGCTACAATGCAACAACACTTTTTCTTTTTTTTTTTAAACTAAATGTGTTCTGCTTTATAAGTGTTTTTTTTCTGAACAATTGTTTGTTTTTGTAAATAAGATACAAATGATAAATGTCTATTAACTGAGTAAGTATTATCTAATAACTTTGTTAGTGAGACAGGAGACAAAAGAAAACAAAAATCCAAAAGTTGTCACGTTCCAATTAAGCATGAAGAACAGAATGTTTTCTGGTCTGAAGTATGACCAGATGTTGCTCAAAATCTCCCATTTATCTCGAAGTCAAGCCCAGCCCATCCTATTAAGACATCCCGACTCCCTACCCCACTATAGAAAGCACAACAGGTGGCCTTAATCAGGACTCCTACCCTGCTGTGCTTGCGGAAACTTCCCTTTAAAAACTTCTCTCCCAAAGCATAGGATGGATTGCTCACCCCCTCTTCTCTGAGAGGAGCTTTCCCAGCCTGCACTAAGGACAACAAAGTCTCACAGTCCATCTAGTGCCCCTGTTTCTGTCTTTATTGTTGAATTGGCTTACAGTTAGACTTTTAGATTCAGATTAGTGGTGGTATGCACTAAATATAATAATGTCTCATCTACTTTTCTTTAGCCCGTATTTTCCTGAGAGTTGAATTTCATCAGTGTGATCTTCTTTCTATTCTCAGTTGCTATTGTTGGTGGAACTGAGGTATAACATTGGTTTAATAACACCTTTTCAACAAGAGAAACACGCATGATGTCTCTAGAGTACACTAGAGATACTTCCTCGTTTTGAAAATGTTAAAACATGAAGAAATGCAATTTTTTATAATCAAACATATTAATCTTTATTAATTTCAGTTGTATACCAACTCAAGTTCTTTGAAGTAGAACACACATTTAATAGCTATATAGTTAGTTATTTCCACTTCTGAAAAGTAGCCTCAGTTGTGGACTTAACCACCACTTCACCATGGTGTGGCTGAAGTTGAAGTTGTATATTTTGAAGGAGGTAATTTATCAAGTTGGGTTTCCTTAGCAGATAAAACAATCGATTATTAAAAAAACATTTAATATAAAAGTGTATAATCACCACCTTATCATATTCAAACAACAGGGTCTGGGTTTATAATTCTAGAGAGATAAGAGGGAAGGGACGTGGCTAAGCTTCAGCAAATTTTGCTTTTGCTCTGGTGCTGGGAAATAAATGATTACCTACTCACAGGAATCTTCAGTGATGTTGCTGGCAAATGAACTTCTTCCTGCAGAGCTACATCTCTTGCCATCTTTGAATTGCTGCCTCTTCTTGGCCCACTGGTCTACTGCCTCTTCCTGGAAACCATCGCTTTCCCTCACACATTTTGGAGACAGTTCCTGGGATAACTTTAGGGCACTATTGATTTCCAAATTCTAATCTAGATTAAATCACATTGAGTATGAATGTGAGACAGTGGTTCAAGACAGACTTTCAAATATTCCAATCTTTGAAAAAAAATCACTATAAACTAGAACTAGAATAATTTCATTCAACTCCTCCATGATTCACTTTCCAAACTTATATTACTTAAAAATTAAAAAGTCATAAAGCTGAAAATATGTTTCAAAATATAGAAAAGAAGGATCACTATGCATTACTTCAGTTGGATTTAATTTAATAGATGTTCCTGGGGCACCAAATCATGCCTGGTGCAACCTGCTTTGAGTCAGACTGACTCTTATCTTGTCTCTAAGATGCCATGCTGAGACTTCAAAGTGGAAATTAAACAGCTTAATTCAGTCATTTAGTAACTAAAAAATGAAAATGAAAAACAAAAAACATCTGCTGATTTTGACAGCAGGTCCCTGGACCAAAGCCACCTATCTAAAGATACTTGCCCACCAATGAGAGACAGAAAAATAGACATGGGAACCAACCTAAAAGTTTCACCACAGCTGATCTAGCCTCATACCACCTTCCAACCTGGTCCTTCAAATCCTTCCTGTGTCCTGGCCCTGATGGTACACATCTTGAGATTACTCCTTGGTTGTGGACCCAATCATGGTTCCTTCTCTGAATAAATGCTTTTGCTGATTATATTACAGCTGGAGTATTTCTCAATGATCACCTGATACTATATTAGTTACTTTGGAGGAGCAAAGTACAGGTAAATTGTTAATTACATCCTCTAAATTCTGGGTAAGAAGGTAAGATATTACTACCTATATAGTCAAATTATAATCTATGAGTTTACTATTAAGCTCATTTCCTCCATGGTTTGGCTTCTATTAATCACAAGCAACAAATTTCATGATACTTTTCTTACTGAATGTGTTGGTTACAAATGAGAAAAGAGAAAAATGTCAAAATACATGAAGGCTTTAATAATTTTAGATATGAATAAATAACAACTTGAAAACTTCCAAACTGTTGTCTTCTTTCGTGACAAGCCATAGGAATATTATTAATTAAAAAAAATAACAATTATAAAATAAACTAATTCCAATATAATTAAACTTCAAAAAATAACTCAAAAGGCAAAATAAAAGAAAATCTAAATAGAGCACATACTATCTAGAGTTTAATTTGATAGGTTAGAACTGATTAAGATTTTAGTTGCTTTTACTCTTTGATACTATACGAAAGGCAAGGAACATCAATTTAAAGAGACCAAATCTTGACCTTTACTTTTATTCTATTCCCAGGAGCAAATCCGTTAAAAAAATTTGATACATTTGCATACTAACTTAAAATTCACTTGTCAGGGTCAAAGAAGTAGAAAAGGGGAAGCCTCATTACCCAATTCCTCTTAATTTTCCAAAACTCTTCTGTTGACTCAAACCTCTTCCCTAGGAAGTTAAGAGGGTGGAAGTAAGGGCAGAAAAGTGACATTCATTCCATAATATTTACTGTTCACTTTACATGTACTAATTTCTGTTATGTTCGTCATTGGGGTTGCAGCTATGAACAAGGAAACTTTTTTGCCCTCTGGAATTTTACAGAGTGATGAAACTTTTACAAATGCTGTAGAATGGACCTCTGACTATTTTTTCCAATACATGCTTTAATTCCACTATTTGCTGAGAGTGAGAGTCCAGTTTGAATCTGAAAGTGTCCTTGTGAAGGTGAATTTTCTGAGGTGAAATATTCTACCTTTAAAAAACAATTATTTTCTGACACTAATGGAGAAAAAAAGAAGTTCTATGAGCCTAAGAAAGTGTGTATGATAGACATATGGCCCTGTGACATGCTAAAAAAGGTTTTCATCCAGATCTTCTTATAAACACAAATTAGGACAAATATATGCCTTAGAGTATGTTTTGAAATGTTATGTGAAAACCACTGAAATGCCCACTGAGTGCAAATGCCCATTTCCATCATCCTGTTTGATATTTGTAGAATTTCATGTTTGCAAAATTGTAGAAGATAATTTGAGTCAATTATCTCTATCTGCTTAAATCACTTCTATAATTTTCTACCATTCCCGGGTTCAATATACTACTTGGTGAATTCTTGGATTCTTCAAACTGATAGAAAGTTTTTGCTGGAGAATTGAATCTATACTGACATACAGCTCTCAGTAACGTTGATTCACATGTAAGTTTCTCTCATTTCATGAATACTCAAAAGATGTCACATCTGTCTAGTAATCAGGAAATTTGCTTGAATGGCTGGAATAAAGATACTCAAGTATCTTGAAGGATTCTGTTAAAACAGACCTCACTTTGCAGAGAATTCGCTAATCTATTTATAAAACAAGGACAATAAAACACATACGCTAACGTTTTGCCAAGCCTGAATGTGAAAGCAAAAAGTCACTATTCTGAAAGTCAGAGGGAGGCCCACAAAGTGAGACGGAGACCAAATAGAGGGCAAAGTAGATCTGGATAGAAACTTGGTGGAAGAAAGCATGGGCATTCAGAAAGATCCTGGATCCTGGATCAACTGAAAAATGTTTAAACGGGCATGAAGACGAAAACTTCCCAATTTCCCTGAAAGTCAGCTGGTGGTGTAGGTACAGAGGCAAAATTTCTCCTTACTCCTCTGGTTCTTAGGCTGGTAGGACAATGAAATTGATATCAGACAGATTAGAAGGAGAAAAGAACAAATTTAATTACATATCAATGAAGAATCTATATGAGTAAAAAATTATCTCCGGAAGTAAGGAATGAGATAAGGGGTTATGGTTTCAAGAAGAGAGGAGGGCAGTTCACATAATAGACTCATTTAACATACTCATATGACAAAAGTCAGACTCTTGTAATGACATGATTTTCATGTCATATAGATAGGTTTCTCCAAAAAAAAAAGGCAATTTATGGTAAACATCCTAATATTGTGGATTTCAATTTTCATTCTTTTAAGTAATTAAGGAAATGTTAAAAGTTTCTCATGAGCCTGCAGGGCCTTGACTGACCTCAGCTTGAAATAATTCACATACCAAAAGACACATCTTGAGAAAACCTGTTATGAACATCTTGGGAGGTTTACCTCAGGTGAAGTTATCTCAAAAGTTTTATTCTGTTTCAGAAGAGGAATATTTATTTTATTCATCTATTTATTCCTATTTTCAGGGCCCACAGATTTCCTTAGAGAGCTGCAGTTCTCTAAACCTTTTTGCCTTGATGTGGGATCTTGGAATCACTCCTTCGTTAGGAGCACAGAGAAATAGGATAACTTACATATTTCATGCAAGTTTTAAGTCATATTACATGTAAGGAGCTGTTTAATTATGAAAATGTCTATTCCATTTAAAATATCATTTAATCCTTTTTTATTACCTGTCATTCTCTCAGTGTAGCCTAATTTTGGTTTCCTCATTAAAATTTTATGCAATATAAAATTTCTGGGTTTTGGCAGAGATTTTAAAGATATGTTTCAATTCATTTACAGATGAAGAAATGAGGCCTTGAGAAATCTCTTTACCCAAGCATGTGCAAACCTAATCTGGTAATGAAGAACTGAGAATTTACTTTTTAGAGGTTCAGACTGGTATCCCTTCCTTTTTACCACTGGTTCTTCACCATTTCCTACTTACCTACTTTTGAGGTCACAGTTTAGTCTATACTGTGTCTTCCAAAATCATATAATCTAGAGATCCGTATATATATATGAAATCAGATCTCTAAGAATCTCAAAAAATCAGAAGAGCTGACTCTATTGAAATGGCATTCTTAAAAAAAAAAAAGGTTGAGATAACTTTGATTTACAAAATAATATAAGTCCCTTGGACCTGAATTCTTATTCCCTCAGGACAGCATTCCTTTTAGCTCACAACACCTACTATTTTTCCCCCATAGTCTGCTTTACTCATTTCTCCTACCTTCCTGGTCTCTGGAGACAGTCTAGACTGTGACCTCTAATCTAGTTCATTCCCAAACATATATCCATGGTAGGAAGTAACTACATAAATATTATAATCAATGCTCATGTCAGGGATTTCTTTCTTTTTTCTTTTTTTAAGAGGAAGGTAGCAGGTAGGTAAACAGACTATAAGAGAGAGGAGGAAGAAGCATGGAAGCATTTAAAAAAATCTAGTTTTTCATTTTGGTTGTTTTACCACTACTACCTATCCCCATACCCTGGTTATGGGTCCTTGGGTTTTACACTGGCTGTGTTGGACCTGCAGACTTCATGAATGAGCCACCAGGACACTCCAGGGATTTTTTATTTGAAGTATGTGGACAGACTTTGAGGAGCTGAAGGTCTCTGAAAAGTTTGTGTCTATATTTAATTTATAATTTTCTGGTGAAACAGTACTACAAAATATCCTGGTTTCTCAAAGCAATCTACACTGTGAAAAGATTACAAAATCATGGTCTGATGTATAAACAGCTGAAGGATAACAGTATTGAATAAAGGATAAAAATACTCATAGCTCTAAGAGAATCAAAGCATTGCAACATTAGCAGATTCAAACATTTAATGCAACCTTTTAAATTTCTGAGCCTATTTCATGGATTTTTTTCTTTTTCTTTTGTTTTTATCTTTGTATGTGAACACAGAGTTCTGCACAAATAAAGCTGACGTGATTTCTCTGGATGTATTCTTTCATTCAATAAATATTCTTTGAGTGCCTACACGGCAGGATAGGTACTTGTCTAGTGCTGTTGACATAGCAATGACCAAAACAGAAAAAAATCTATGCTTTCATGACTACATTCTTGTGGAAGAAAACAAAACAAACAAATGAGAAAAATATGTTAGAAAGAAAAGGGCTCATACTGTGATTTTAATTAGTCTGAGGAAATGTCACTGAGAAAGTACCATTATGCAAAAATGTGGAGATGAGAGTGAATCATGTGGACATATGGGGGAAAAGTGAACCAGGTCATGAATGGAAGGCTGCTTCCCAAGCAAAGAACCTTGCCTGGCAGGCTTCAGGAACTCAGGGTCACTGTGGCTCCAACAGACTGAACCACGGGAAGAGGAATAAAGGGTAAGGAAGAGTGGTAGGAATAGCTTTTCCATGAACCACAGGAACACAGGGAACTAGCAGCTGAAATTGTTCACCAAATGGAACAATTTCAAAGTCTACTGAAATGCAATATAAGCTTTTGGAGGATTATGATTTGAATCATGGCTTTTCTTAAGGAAATAGGTGTTGCTTGGAGGGGCAGTGCCTGCTCTGGAGACACAATGTCCTGACTGGCAGGTCTGCCTCTTGCAGAGCTTAGTAATTGTAACTGAAGCACATATTGGGGGTTAGTTCTAGTGATACCGGTATCTGGAGATATGCTGGCACTGAGACGTGGTCACTGGATCTTAGATCTTAGCTGCAGGGTGTTCCTAATGAGTAGGGGACCACGTAGCTTTTGTGCTGTTTTAGGGTATTTATTCCTTAAAGTACATTTCACATTTTATGTCAACACTGTGAAATTGTGCTTTTTGCACTTTCTTTCAACTTCTGCATCTTGCTAATTCTATTACAATTAGGTAAAGAACAGCAACAAAGAAAAGACAGCTTCTCTAGTTAAGTTTCATCATTCTAAATCTCATTACGGGATGTTAGGAATGTTACCGGCAGTTCGGAAGGAAGGTTTTACTTGCTCAAGATGTATCTTAAAAGATGATGTAAAGTAATGATAACACTAAACAGAAAATATTTTAGACTTATTGAAAAAAACCCCAAAAACCAAAAAAACAAGAGACTTCTATAAAGTGACCAAAATGGAATAGTGGGGATCCAAGATTGAAAACAGACAGGTAGTATTATATTCTTAGGAAAGAGCTTCCATCTTAGCCCTGCTCGAGGTCTGGACAACTCTGGGTTCTATCAACAATTTGAGCAGGATCAACCAATGCTCAAGGGAGGTCAGGGATCTGCTTGGGCTCAGAGGCCCTCCAGACGGCTCAGTCAGATTTAACCATGGCTGTTTCTGTCTTTTGTCCTTTACTTTAATTACAATTCCACGTGGCCTCCTGAGACATGTATATCATGCTTCTGTAATACCACAGCAAGATTTAAAAACACATCTGACCATAAACATTTTCTTCCTATTTTTCCAAACATGCTTAACTTGCAGGAAGGAAAGGAATGGTGGATTACTTAAGAGTGGCAAAAGACTAACAATTTCTATAAAATTGATTTGGCAATATATCTACGTCTAAATGGAGAAATCGACATTTTAAAAATTTTATATTAAACTGCAGACTTGGTGATTTTGTTCTACACTTTTTATGGGTGGGGTGGGTGAAAATGAGAAAAAGCAGGCTACATATTTATCTAGTTCTAAAATATTCAGCTCATCTTCAGCAATAAAGAAAACATCCCAAGCAAAAAAAATAAATAAATAAAAAATCCCACATATAAGACACCAAAGCTCAAACATATAAGATTAATGAATGCTAAAGATTCTGTATAGCCCACTGTACCTTTCAAAGCCTTCTGTTTCTGAGGTGAGAGCAATATGTCTGTCTGGTGATAAATAATTTTCCTTTAGTTCATTTGTATCTCTTTCAGAATTTATCCTTGTTGATTCACTCTTTTGCCATTTTCCTGGTTCCTCTTTAAAACTGTTTAGTCCAAGGCTTATTTCATCTTGGTTACCATATTGATCTGTATCACTGATCCATGTTTTCTCAATAAGAAATGGATTATCTTTAGCATACACCACACAATCGACCTCAGCTGTGTTTGGAAAATCCATTTGAAAAGAGAGTTCATTATGAGTCTCATTTGATAAGTCTTCAAAATCACTATGGTATGCTTTTTTTTTACCATTGGCATTATCTGGAATTGCTCACCCAAAGAGTTGGGCGACTCTTTAGGGTTTTTCATTACCATGGGACAATTAGAATCAGCCAGGCCTTCTTTATCATTTTGAATGACTAGTCTTCGCTCTAACTCATGAGTTATTAAGGCCATGACTGGTGTTCTTGCATTGTGGAGGCTGCTGTCTCTGGACAAGGTGGGCTTTCCTGTGGCTCTGTTTGACCCCAATCCACATCACTGTGGCAACTACTGTTTTGTGGGCTCCCAGCAGTGCAGCTACTTGGTGATGCAAGGCTGAGAGTTGCACATTGAGCACTTTTTATTTTCAGCAGTCTCTGCCTTTACACTAGAGTTGTTGTGTAAAGTGGCTTTGTTAACACAGCTATCAGTCACAGCAATACGCCCTTCCTCACAGTCTATCTCAAATTCAGCACAATGATTAAATGAAGACTTTTCCCTGGAGGTTACTTTTGGTTCTGATTATATGGTGACCCAGAGGGATGGACTGAATGTGGTGGAAGACTTCAGAGCATTTTGACTAGAAGGGAGAGAAAAAAATCAGAGTTCTCAGAGGATTCTGCAGGTGGAATTTTGCCGCCTTTGTAATACATGTTGACTGCCTTTTCTCCTAGGAGTTGCATGTTCTGAGAAGATGAAGAACAAAAGTCAAAATCTTTTCCATCTTGAACTGGAAAAATGTTAGTAATGGTCTTTGGCAAAAAGTGTATTCCTTCTATGCTTTGCTGTATATATGAATCTGATGTGATATTTTCTGAGATCTCAAAGTTGATTTTTCTCTCTCTCCCCACATTCTTTGAATCCTCAGAAGGCATTTTACTTAAGTCTGTATCACTTAAGATTATGGTCTTTAGGGTATCATTTGAAATATGAAGAATGTTTTTGAGGAGAGTCTTAGCCTCAGAGAATCATTTTTTGGGGGGAGTGTTCTGACTAATTTTAAAACCCTTCTGCTGAGAGATGGCAGATGCTACCTCGCATTCATCTAAGACTGAAGATAGTGTGTCAGGCTTATTCTTTTTCCTCTTGGGTGTTGAACACTGAGAAACCACAATGTTGTCAACTTTCTCTTCCTTCTCAACAGCACACACAGCAGGAGGAGAGACACCCACATAATCTGAACTCTGATGCTTGTTTTTAAACTGCCCCTTCTCAGTGAGTCCAACAGCAGGCTGTACAGAAGACCTGGAACATTCATTAGCGGTGTGATTGGGAGAAATGTTTCTGTATTTAGTTATTTTCCCCCTTCCTTGAGGATGAGTTATATTAATTAGCATATCCTGTTTCTGACTCATATATTTCATTTTCATTCCTTTTCCCACAATGATTACTTTCAGTGAAGGGCTCTCAGCTCTGGCAATTTCTCTTTTGGATTTAGATGGTACCTCAGATTCTAGTCCTTCTATTAACATATTCTCATATTTAGAAGAAAAATTTCCAGAAGTGCGGCATCTCTGAATGTGCCTGGCAGAGTAACACTGGTGACATTTTGGACATTTCTTTTTTGCTGGGAATTGTATTCCTGCTTTACAGAAAAATTCATTCTTTGTTTCTACTTGGACATTGAAAGTCCTACATTTCACTTCTGTAATAATTTTGCCTTTTCCTGGGTTTAAGACTTCTACTCTGTTTTGGAAAACCTTCAGTGTAATTTTTCCTGATAATGATTCTTCACCGTCATTAAATATGACCACTGGTAGGACTTCGTTTTGTTAATGAGAAATGCATGAAGGAGGATCATCATTTTCTTTCTCCCTACATATTTTGCTGCCAGATGGAGAAAATTGCTTATCTTTAGGGAGAAAAGAGAAATTCTGTTTTCCATTCAGAGAAGCAGATGTATGCTCATATCCATTTTCCTTAGATTTCCCTAATGCCCGAATCTGATGAAACACAGCCTCTGAGGTGTCTCCTTTGACTTTCTTATCAAGATCTTTTATATTTTTTTGGCATGCTTGATTAGCAGTCAGAGGTTCACCTAAAGGAGAAAAAAAAAAAGTATAAAAGAAACATTTTCTGTGTCTACTTAGAAAGCAGATGTCCCAAATTCTAGGATGAAATTCAATGCATATCCTTTGTACATATATTGAGTAAAATTTTTATTCATTTCTAGCATATAAAGGAGTTTCCAACCAAAATATTTCTAATAAATATCTTTAAATTGATTATCTTAGAATGAAGAATATTACTTGGTAGTTTTAGGAATTTTAGGAATTTAAGTATATTTTAATTTAAAACAGAGTGGGTAAAATGAAAATTACAGAGTAAGTTATGTAAATATCAAGAAACTTCTTTATGAAGGGTAAATTGCCATGATCAGGTATTTAAACATGCATTATAATACATTACCCTAAATCAAGTCTTATCTAATTTGAGATGGTATAAAAAATAAAGATGAGGATAACAAGAACAGAAGAAACCTAACTAATAAGTTTGGCTTCTAACAGCCTTTTAAACAGGTCCAATAATTTCCCTTGCTAAGGGAAGGACTTCTTGTATGTAATAGAGAAGGAATTCTGGTGTTGCCAAATCATAGCATTTTTCAGGAGAGAATGAGATAAGAGATTCTGGGTTTAGTATATTGTGAAAACTCCTACTTTCTAAGAGTTGGTGATAATTTTAAAAGGCCCTCTATAGATAGGTACATATGTATAGCTATGTAGATATGTATATGGAACCAGCTGTGGCCCAGGGCCTGCCAACCTATAATTTCTGTTCATCTGTTTTATACTCTTAGGCTATTATGTGATGAGGAATTTGTGAACCTGAGCATGAGGTACCAAATCCTATGTCAAAATAGTGACTAAAATACAAAGATTTCAAATTACGTTTTACAGCTGACAAGACTCAGAAAGTAAAAGAAACAAGAATGGACACAAATAAATATATGTCATGGAAACCCGTGAGCCATCTGTCCACAAGGATAATAAGTGGATTGATTTTAAAACTGGAAAGAATTATTTATATATTTATCTTAAACAGGATTTTATATATACTTATATTCTTAATATAAAATACTTACATAAAGGATAAATAAATAAAATTCTCTTTAAGCAGAAAAATAATATCCTACCCAAGTTTGGCTAGGGGTGCTGTAGAGATATGGTAAAAAAAATGTAATGGTTTCAGAATCAAACACAGAATCCTAAGTTAGGAATTATTACTTTCCAACTTCAAGAAAAGCATACAGGTTTCAGATTCAATACATAGTTCCTCAAAAGCATACTGAAGCTCCTTGAATCTAACCATCCCCATTTGCCTCTCTTCTAGCCTGAAGGAATGACTTTTCTCATACAAGTACTGAAAGTCTCCTTGGGCCTACAGTCTGAGAGCTATAATATGGAAGTTTCAGGAGAAAAGACATGGAGACATATCTCTCTAAAGTTTATTTACAATAGAGAATGTACATGGTAACAGTAAATAGATGATCAAGTGTCTTCCAGACTGTAGATTACATTTTTCCTTAAAAGAACAGTTCAGTTTATAGCTCTTTTAAATTGATCATATTTTAATTTCTGCAAGATGGAACTGAGAGAATTCCATAATAATGCATTGATAACAATCTATGAATAAGTCTTTATATCCTTTGTCTAAGCAAGTAATATTCTAATTAAATGTTTATTAATAAATATAATTAATAATTAATGCAGACATGTGTACATAATAACAATAGACAAAACTTCTAAATCATTTCATAACATTTACCTTCCTACCTTTAGAGACATTCCTATGATAAAGAACAAAGTACATAGTAAGGTGGACAGCTCATTTTACGCATAATTATAAAATCAGGGAATTGGACTTACACATTGTGGAATTCAAGATTTTCCATTTTTTATAGGCTTGTCTTCTGTTCCTCATTTTTGGGAGCTGAGGCTCTTCAGGTTTTACTATCATTCGAAAGATAAATTTGAAATTATTTTCCATTCAGAATTTAGATTTAATCAAATTACTAACTCAACTCATGGGCCAATCTGGTAGCATAGTTAATTTCTCTGATAGTGCATCATGTTCTTACATTTCATTGTCATTATTATATTTTCTTCTTTTTTTAATTTCACCCCAAATATTTAGTGTATAACATATACTTTGTGAACATTCAGACATATAGCAGCTCCTTAAATAACATTGCATTGTTCAATGTCATTTAGTTATAAATTGATGGAAAAAAATTCCAGCCTCCGTTGACTACATTAGTCTGGATTTGCTTTTGTTATGTTGTTTTAATTAAAATCTCCATTTTCAAGAACTTATCTATGATATTGAGGACTTTATAACTTGCATCTTAAATGGATATGTTATAAAGTCGTATCTGTTTAATTGATTGTTTCAATTTTACTTAGTCTAATAGAAATACCTATTTTTTAATAAAATTAACCTAAACTCAGTATCGTCACATTTGTAGCCATGTAAAATTTGTTGGGTAGGGAGATAGTTTTCTCTTATTACTTATAATATAAAGTATACTTAAATATTATAGATTGAATACACATTTTATTAAAATATTCTTTGTAGAAGATCAAATTAATTCTTTAGGTTTTATTGTGAAATAAGTCTATTTTCCTGTTACTATATTAACTAATAGAAAGTATTGGGGTAGATATAGATGGGGTAGGAAACCTCCTAACTTCCTGGGACTCAACTTCAAGTAGACACCTACCTTTGAGCTAAGACTGAGTCAGTTGCTTTACTTTTAAAGGATTAAACTGTCTGTAATGCAAAGAGAAACAGTTCTTAGTGAAGCAGTTTCGAGCATATTTGAGTAAGCTTTGCCTTTGGATGCCTCAGCATGGAAACTTGAAATTTATTTGTTTTACATGTAACTCAAATAACATGGGGCAGTTCTGTGACCAGTTTTGGCAAATGTTTACTTAAATTCTTACCTCATCTTTCTCCTCAAATGTCCCTTCATATTATGTGTGTACTTGAAACCTTTTCCTCCATAAACTCTCAAAGCCTCATAACTTTCTGAATTTTTTTTTTTCCTTAGGTCAACTTCCTTATATAGAGCAATTGACACTCTTTAGGAAACGTCTAATTATTCTTTCTATTCTCTCCCCCAATAGGCACAATTAAGTTTCTATAGCTGACTAAGCAAGCAATAATCCTTTCTTAGAAGACCAATGTAGGGATTGAGTTCAGGAGAGGATTTATAAACACATAATTAATAAATTTTTTAACCCTTATCTTACACACATTGGATTTTCTAATTAAAAAAATGCTTCAAAAGCACTTGACTAGGTTATTGATCATTTCTCTATAGTCTCATGTAGCTTGAATGGGAAAATGCAGCCTGCTACATGGTGGTTAGTGGAGAACACTTCAGTAGATTGTGAGATCTCTGTGAACCCGAGCTTCTTTTACCTCTAAGATGCAAATGATAACAGATTCCATCATACAGAGTCGTCCTGAAGAAACACAATTGTAAATGTAATGAATGGCTCCTGTCAAATTACATCTATTATTCTGATCCTTGTGCTAGAGTACATATACATATTTATTAGAATGAACACATAGAGTTGAGCAATGTTCTCCTGACATTTGGAGACCATCCATCACATGAGAGCTGCAGATCATTGCTTAGATAAGGTTGAACAAACCATAAACTTTTTTGAGATAGAATAGCTGCAGTTTTAAGATCATCCAATCCAAAGTTTTAAGTTTACAAAGAAAAAGTAGATCCAGAGAGTCCTTACTTCCTGTTTCACACTAAGAGTGGCAAATCAGGAATAGAAGCCAGACTATTAGCAAATTAGGCAAACACTGGTAAAATATAATTCCCTGGGATTGTTCCTGATAATATAGGACAAGTTTTATAAGCAGTTTTCACTTTAGCTCTGAGAAAACACAACAATTTTGTTTCAGGAAATTAAATGTACTGTTGACTATATACCACCTAGTATCTAGCACAGTGTATGATACATAATAGGCATCTAATAAATATGCATGAATAAATAAATTAGATGAGGACTCCCAATCTGTATCTAATTATCTTTTTAATGCTGTACCCTCTTGTGTTTCTGGATGTATTTTTATATTGCATATTAACTTACTGATAGTTTACAAAGGCTCTGTTTTTCAACAGATCTTTCTTTCTGCTAGTTATCTTTCTGGCTCTATATGTCTATAAAAGGCACCAAAATCAGCCTGTGGTAACATTGGCATAAGTCTCATAGCTATCTGGAAGGATTCTAACAATTCTACTTTACTTGAATGGCAGCAGACATTTCTCCCTTTGCTTTTTAAACACGCCATGGCTGCAGCACATTGTCTAAACTGATACTAGGCAAAATGGAGAGCAGGAGATGTTCCTTATATTCCAGTCTCTTCTTTGTTTTGTCTGTTGTATGGGGTTCCATCTTCTTTCACCAAAATGAGCAATCACATTTTTGTCTCTCCAGTCTCTTTCCCTTCTTTTATTAAGGGCATAATACACTTATTACAGAGATAGTGCTTAGACTACCAGCAAGTCAAGAACACCAAAGAAAGTTTTAGAGGGAATGTGTATTTTGTTTTCAAAAATATTCCAAGTGGTCACAATTGAGATCACAATAATGTTGGATTGCCTTACATACCACCTAGAAATGTGTAATACCATAATCTGCTCAAAGCTTTCCTATAATAATATAATAATATTTACACATTTTCCATCTCTAACACAAATATTTCATACTACCTCTCTTTTTTAACTCTTATTGCTCCTCCTCTTCCCACATTCTCTACGATAATCTTGATACACATATCATAGGAAATAGAAACTAGCTAAAATGCTCCATTTTCCAATACTAAAATTACCAGCTTCTTTACATTTGTACATATTTTATTAAATACCTCTTATTTCATGGGTGAAGCATCTCCAGGACTATGTTCCTACAATCATTCTCTTGTCCTGTGACATCAATTTCTATCTTCCAATGCATTATTCTCATTTCAGCATATAAAATTCCTTAACTATGTCATCTATAGTCACATGCCTCTGTCCATCTTTACAACAATACATCTTGAAGTTGTCTGTATTTTCTCACTCCACTTTGTCCATATCCTTTCCCAAGCTCACCTCAATAAGACTATTATCTTTACCACTCCACTGAGAATACTCTTGGCCCAGTCACAAGTAACATCATATTGTCAAAACCAATAATCACTTCTCTGTCATCTATTCACATATTCTGTAGAATTTGACATAAGTGATTACTCTGCTCCTCTTAAATCTATTCTTTCAGATTTTGTGGCCCCACACTTTCCTGACCCTTGTCTTGCTGTACTGACTATTCCCTCTTGACATTGCTACTGGAGCTTCTGTTACTCAACCTCTAATCCTTGGCATTTTCAGAATTCTTTCCACTTTTTCATCAGTTCACTGCCTAGAAATCTCTATCATTTTCATGGCTTTAAAATAACCTATAGAAAGGATTCTAATATTTATTCCATACTGACTTCCCCCTAGAATTACAGGCTTAAATATCCACTGTCAAATTGACATAAGTGATGTCTGATTAGAATCTCAAATTTACAAAGTCCCAAACTGAGCTCAAGATGTTCTCTGACTTCTTCAATTGTTTTATTGTCTGAATTTTTCCAACCTCATTGAATAGCTTCCCCATTATTCTAGGTCAAATCAAACACCTAGAGGTCATCTGTTTTTAGGGAAAGTTGGCAGGAAGAAGCATATTTATTTGTTTGCTTGTTTTAGATTTTTCACCCTGGCCCTGGTTCATGAACCCCAGTCCTTATGCTTTACATTGTCCTCATGCCAGCATCTCAACCTCCTGAGCTTCCAGGGCTCACCCCGAGATATCATCCTTGGCTTTTCTCATTAACTTACCCTCCTCATCAAATAGTTTTCCCTACTCTATTTCTAAATATCTTATCTTTAAAAATGCCATTGACTTTCTTCTACAGTGCTGCCATTCAACTATAATCACACATATATTTAAAAAATCTGGACTGCTACAATGGCTCATTGGTTTTCTTACTTCTTTATTTATATTCTTTGATTATATACATATGAGCAAGATTGATTTAAAAATATATAAGTAAAATCATGGTACACCTGTTTTGAAACATTTTAATTGCCTCTGATTCCATTTTGCAAAAGTTCTAGGCATTTTAGCTATTTTATGCACAAGAAAAAAGTATAATTTTATCCACAAGTAAAATATAACACCACTAGACTTTTGGATATACATTAAGGAATTTATCCCATGACAGAGTTCCCAGATCTATATTTTTCATAGATGTTTATTTATTCAGGAACGTTACCATGATTGCTGTTGTATATTAACTAAATCCTATCACATTTTATACCTTTATATTTGATTTTTATAGATCTTTGCTCTTATTGGACCTCGACTTATTACTATAATTCAAAAAAGAATGGGGTAAAATACAAACAGGTAATACTAACAATATCTTTCTACTGTAGTATTACAAAGTGACACCATTATTCTGAAAATAATGCTGGATGGTAAAGACTTTTAATGATAGAAAATGTTTCTGGTGCCACTTTTCTGATGAATACCTTTAAACTACTCTGTTGTACTGTAAGTTGAAATATATCTTTGGAACACTCAAAGGGAGAGTTCTATTACAAGTAAGAGAGTCATAAAAGAGTCAATAGTGATCACTATTAAAACTTTGATAGAAAAATAAATATAAAATAAATTCAGAAGGTCAAATGTTTCACTTCCAGAGTAACATACCACCTAGGACTCTTTGTAATACTTATTGTTCCAGTTTTCTGTAGAAAATGAGAGAAATCTTAAGTGTATTTCCGAAGACTAAATTTTCTTGATTTTTAACACATAGCCTATGTTCATGGTATCAAATGTTCAAAGGAAATCCATACGTGTATAACAGGTTATGAAAAGGGAAAGTTTAAAAATATTTGAAGAGAAGAAAATTCTAAAATTTCCATTTACTTTTGAAAGCATGTTTAAGATGTAAAAACTTGTTTTCTACTGTTGTTAGGTAGCAGTTAGACGTGAGCAGGGAATGGGGAAGAGTGAAAAATACGAAAACAGAAAGTGAACCCTCAATCATTTTAAAGGTCAGGAAACCTACCAATCAGCAGTCCTAAAAAGAGAAAACAGAATCACACCTTGTGGGTCAGTTTTAACTGGCATGCCACAAAGGTGCAGAAGGAGCAAAGATCACCTTTTGGTGAAACCTGGCTCATTATATGCTCATTAGATAAAACATTTCCAGTTTTTACCCCTTTGTGGGCAATCAGGGTGAAACACCCCTAAGTGTAGTCGAGGGTTTGGAACTCAGTCAGAGCTTCAAAAAGGTCCGAGTCCCTAGAACTCAGGGATGGCTCTTTTGGGAACAACCAGCCTTCTACCCTGGTCTTCTACCCTTGTTTTACTCATCTTCCACCCTTAGTTTCACATTGCCACTTTGACCTCACTTTGCCACCTTCCACCCTTATTTTCACTTTGCTGTTTTGCCAATAAAACTTTGCTGCTTGCTTTACTTCTGAGTTGTAGTGAAATTGTGACATGTTGCAAGTGTCTTGCAGTAAATCTCACAAGAACCTGATGGTGAGAACTCTTGTGGTATCACTGTCATTCATGATTTTGAACATTATGGACTGTAAAGTGTATTATTGTGTCCTTCGTTAAAAAAATGTATACAAGCATAAGATGAATTATAATGCAAAAATAGCTGCTTCAATAATGATCACATATCACTTCGGATTTGTACTCAACTTTTGTGGGGCTGCAAGAATAAAGCTTTACCAATTTGGGAGCTGAGCAGTAATCCTTAATAGCCTTTTGCTAGTGAGTTAAATAGCTTTATTCAAAGTTATTTAAGGGTGTCTCAATGCTATTGCAGGTTGTTCTCCACACCTTACTTCTCTGTTGAAAACATGGAAGAGTAAATGTATTTATATTTCATTATTATATCTCTTACTCAGGTTCAATTTTAAAAACAGAAACAGTCATCTCTCATATCTAATGAAACCAGCATTTCTTTTCCCCAAGCACAAAACAGGTAGGATGTTGAAGTTCAGAGGGAATATTCATATCCATCTGCAGAAGTGACTCTTGGTGATCATTGGAGCATAAAACTACTAAGGACATAAGTTTAGAAAAAGAGATATAAAATGACTTCAATACCAAAATAAATATTTTTAAATACAAACTCTGTTGGAATACCACCATCTTATTTGGCACATAATTGGTGAAAATTTGTGGAAGAGGATAATCCTTGGAAAGACAAAATACTCATTCTATACAAGTTAAATCAGAGTCTTTTTAAAAAATTAAATACAGAGAGAAAAGTACATTGTGCAGACTGAAATTTACTATTGCTATGAGTACTACTTTTATTGATGCTTTTAAAAACTGGGTAACATAAAATTTTATTAGTAAGCCAAAAAGAAAAAACTGAGCTCAGTATTTATTAATTTTGATACATTAAGTAATATAAGTTGAGAAAGGAAAAGATGTTCCATAAATAAAATCCCCACAGGTCCAAAGTGTCTACTCTGAATGAATATAGATAGGCATGAGATCACCTGGGCAACACCCTCATTTCTCTTCAAAGGAACCCGAGAGACATGCTGTTACAGAAATGCAGTGCTGAGGCACCACTTGACTTCTTTCTCCACCATGGCAACACTCTGAGTGAAGAATTTTCTTAATATTTTTGAAAGATTTTATTGCTTTACTGTGGTAAATGAAATTCTTCCTGACATGCTTCAGGAACTCCCTTCTTTCTCTTCTTATAGAGTTCTACTGGTGAGAAAGAGTTGAATTACAATGGAGAAAATGCAGTGAACTTACCACAGAGGTAGCCTTAAGAATTTAATGATTTGTGCTACGGATTAAAGGTTCTGAACTGTACTTAATGTAAACAGGAAAACAAAGTAAACTTCAAGGAGATTACAGATTTACACAGGGAGTCTCAAATTTTAGAATGCTTCAGAACTGCTGAACTAACAATGTAGATTTTGGACACCACTTTAGAGATTTAGAATCTATGGAGGGCCCAGGAATACGTATTTTTAATAAGCACTCATCTTCACACACGCCCCTGACACCGATGCCAAACGACTCTGATTCAGAAATCCTGTTGGAAAAGTTTAAATTGGATAAATGAAATGTTATCTTCGTTCCAATTTTTTTTTTAAAGCTTAAGATTTTAGGCTATAGTAGTCCTGAGGAAACTTGCTATCAATTCAGTTTCACTTCTTCCACTTCATTTTTCTCATCTCCCCATTGGTGTACACTAAGACTTATTTTTAAATTGTATTTAATTGTTTTGGTTAAAGGATAGATTCTTCTTTCTATATCAGCAAACTTCTAGGAAGAAAACCCCTTGAGAGATGACTTTTCATTTATTTCTCAGCTCAGCATAAAAGCATCTACCAAAATTATGTGCCAAATCAAATTTGGGTATTATCTTTCCAAATAATCTTCTTTCATATTGTGCTGTTTGTGATAAAAGTCAGATCAGCAGATCAGGGAAACCAGAATAAGAGACTATCACATATTTTGGAATGCTTGTCTTCCCTGTGCTTATATCTGGCATCTAAGAGTCAAGGGTTCCTATATTTTGGGTTTGACTTTGCGTGGAAGAACTGAAGTGATAAGCAAGAACATGGGGGATTATGGTGAAGTGGGAGTGTTCAGAAGGTGAGTATTTATTTGTCAGGGTGAACAAGGCACCAAGATCTTGATCTTCCTATTTATAATGGTGTGTCCATTGGCTCATTTTTCATAAAACACCTGTCTTTATAGGGCATGGTTCTATATGAAGCACCTTTTGTTGAGAATACCTTCCTGAGGTTGAATCAGCCCCCCTAGATATTCCATCATTATCTTGATTTGAACCATGTTTTCGAGGAAATTTCCTTTTGGATCCAGAAAAGGTAGCTTAAAACACAGTGTATGCAGACTTTCATTATCCTAGTCTTTGAGGACTCACCAGAGAGGTGGGTCAAAATGCAGGATGCATATGGGCAAAAATACTGTCTTACACTCTGATGTGTTCCTATTCCAAACGTGTGTAAGAACACAGTAGTTAATAAACATTTGTTAGACAGATAAATGAATGGATGAATACAACTTGCTTTATTGTTTTCCAATTTCAGTCATTTGTGTATTAACTCCATAACTTTTAATATATCTGTGAAATATTTATACTGTTATTTTCTTGATAGCTTTTGACTCATGAATTTTTTTTTTTTTTTACTTAGTTTCATGCTAGATAATAATATATATGAAATCCTGGGTTGTAACAGACAATAAAACAAAACAAATAATAAAAAGAAAAGATCTTACTTTTACACCATCTAAAACCATTTTCCTATCAATAATGTTGCCTCTCACTTTACAAGGAGTGATCATATTCTATGTGCTATTATCGATGATACATGAATTAACTATCACTGTATGAAGAGAAATCACCCTATTCAACTACAATTAGAACTCTAGTTACTTTAATTATTTTTCAATTGTTAGGTTTGAAGAATCTGTAATTATGGTTTTTCTCTACTCGACCTTGACCTATACAGACACTTTCAGAATCTATCTTGAGAAAACCATTTCCATTCTCTCAGTCCCAAGTGGCACTTCTTATTACTCCTTTTTGGCTAATTATAGTGTAGGCAACAAGACAGGAGGTGACAACTTCAACACTTGTATTTCAAATAAAAAAAGTTTTCTAAGAAGGTATAAATTTATTAAGATGAAGAAAGAGAAAAATAAAAGCACATATGTGCACTTAAATACATCATTAGATACCTTGTAAAAGTTAGCAAGATAATAGGCAGGGAAGCCAATTGTAAAGATTTCAGAAGCCACTCCCCCCACTCCCCAATTCTCTCTCTACCTATTAATTATTGAAAAGTGACTTTGAATTTTCTAAGGAAGAATACTATCTTCTTTATTCCTTATTAAGCCATGCTACTCCAAAAACTATGTTACAGATGAGTTATGTTTCTCTGACGACTTATTAAATTGCTGAATTATCAACTCTTTTGAAGGGTTTAAATGACATTCTTTTAATTCTGAAGCATTCAAGCTTAAACTTCAGCTTGAAGTAGCATTTGAATATATTGTGTCTCAATTTTCATACAAAAATTTGTGTGCAATTCCTCCCAAACATAAAATCCTTATGATTTCTTTCAGTGAGGTTGTGTCTTATTCCCTGGGAACAGATCTCAATTCTGTTGACACTAGAATTTTTGATTGCTCAAAGCAGAATCTATGTAACATCTTCATTCCTTTCCAGACTAGAACCAAACTCTAAATAGTAAGGTAATTGTCCAGTAAATATTTCAAATAACACTAAAATACTTTTTCTTATACCCTAAAAATAATTTGTCTTCAAGTCATTCGGCAGAGAATAATGAACATGTTCTTTGAAATATTTTTGTGGAAATGTTATCGCTAGCTGTTTATTAAGAGTGAACTTTTAATTTTTAGCAATATTTGGGTACTCTGGACAATGTTAAGTAATCATTATTTGTTTAAAATTTGTAATTCAAGGTGGTTTAAATTACCTTGAAATTGCTTGTGCTATCACTGAAAATAATTTTATAAGAAAATTAATGTAGACAACATAAGGGCTCCAAAGTGGTTTAATTAAAATATTTAGAGGAGAAATATTCTTTAATAATATTAGAATCACCACTACAAAATTTTTTCTATCCTCACTTTACTTATCCACTAAACTAAATTTCTTTAGCTTAATCCAAACAAATGCACATTTTAAAGCAATAAAAAGATATTTTAAATTGCCCTCTACTTGATATTTTCTGAACTTCCTTTTACATAGCTTTAAGTATTGATTGAGCTGTAATTTTGCTCAATGACATTTTAAAAAATGTGTGTAAATTGTAGTCTAGCCAATTTTGAGGGAATGAGAAATTAGGCTTAGAATTAATCTGTCAGGTTAATTTAATAATTCTGTGATTAAATTGGGTTTATATTGTGTGGGTTTATACTGGAGAGATAATCAGTGATAGCATCCCACCCCATCTCTCATGAGATGAGTAACATTACCTGTGCATTTTGTGTTGTTAGTGTATATCTCCACAAGTCATATCACATTCAGAATTTGTATTTCGCTTTTTGTAAGAATTATCAGAAACCTATCTAGGAAAGGGATATCATAACTGATGAGAATCGAGAATTTGACCCATAAGAGTTAAATTTCTGGTGTGTCAGATGCTTTTTCTTCTAAAGAGAAAAAACCAATACTCTCCTATGAGTATCCTGAAAATAATGACATTACATGGTTAGTAGATTCCTTTGAGAAGTGACTTTACATAATTTTTAAAAGTAAATTGCAAACAAATGAGGAAATATCTTTTAAAAAAAGACAAAAGATATTTATATTTCAGTTTACTTTCCAAATAAAGGATTTTAGGATTAAATAGGATGCAATATTATGGTAATCTGATCCCAGAATAAAAGAATAAATATTTAAAATCTGAGAGAAGAAAAGGATATTAAAAACTACGTAGTATTTAAATACCAAGTGAGCAAGAGGGAAATAAGAAGGATAAGCTAAATTCTTAACGGAGTTAAAAGAGGAATCATTGGGTGTAAATATATATTTCCATCAAAATCTTGGAATATATTATAAAGATTTACTAACAAAGAGAGAGCAAATAAATTATTTGCCAAAGTTTGATTTGAGGTGACTTAAACAAAATTATTGGTAAAGGCATGATCTAGTGACCTACTGGATAAGGCTACCGGGATGTATTTCATATATATACTAAGGTACCAGGTTCAAGACCCAGGGCTAGGGGGAACAACCATGATGAACAACTAAATAAAACAAATGTTTCTTCCTCTTATCTCTTCCTGCCTGCATCTTTCCTTTAAAAAAAATTAGTCAAAATATTTTTGCCCATAAAATTAGCCTAAATTGCAATGTAGTTGCAATTGTTGTTATAGAAAAAGCTTTAATACTTAATGTCTTCTTAAGGTCAGATCACAATTATATAGGTAATTAATATGTATATATGTCAAAATTAAACATGTATATAAAATTAAGTTAAAAAATTAAGGAAGAAAAGTTCTAACTAAACTAGATGAGAAAAATCATTTTGGTGGTGAGTGAAATTAAAGCTGCAATGAAAACAAAGCAGAATATAGGAATTCAGAACAAGGACTGCTGCTTTGAAATGAAACTGACCCTCCTGGAATTCAGAATGAATTTCAATTATGCTTAGAAGCCTAGCTTGTCAATTGCATTTTCCTTGCTTTCCAAATGTACAATTTATTTCAAATAACCAAATTAGGATATGGATGCTGGCTATTCAAATGTGCCTGTGATGTCTTTCTTAGCATAAATAAAAGAGGTCTAAACACATTATTTAGAATTTTTAAAAATGTATCCATCTACTCTATTTGGTAACAAAGCAAGTTAAAAAGTTGTTACATTTTTTTATGACTGAAATGTGTAATTGCCTTCATATATAACAGTCACATAATTTTCCCTTTGCTATTATCTTTTTCAAAGGACGGCAAGGATTAAAATAGAGAATACTTCATTTAAAATGGAAAAGAAATAAAGAAAAGGAAAAAGTCCCATAAAATCAGCTTACCTGGGTAAAGCCTTCATAAATTCCTGATCTTGGAAGGAGACATGGATAAAATGCAAATGTATATTTTGAAAGCAAGAAAATGACTGAATATCTGACTACCTTATCCTGTTCTACTTGGGATTTATCTGGGTTGTCTAAATCCAAAATCTGATTAACATATTTAATCTTATGCAGTGTCAGGAATGATCCACCATCCTTTAATCAGTCTATTATTATCTGTCTTAACCATTCCTAACAGTTTATTTTCAAATATACTTTTAATGAAGAATAATTTACTGTGTGCTTTTGTGGATTAAGAGGTTGGATACGGGCAAATAAGAAAAAATAGTTATTAAGTTCATGTGGTGTGGAAGAAAAAACTAAAATGAAAATATAAGTGATCTAGTTTGGCTCCTTACATCATAGGATTAATAATGAAGTAATTAATTTTTCTTTGTGTGGTGGATAAATGGACAGAAGCAGTATGATATATGGTATGGGGAGAGTTGTACACTTTGATTAGAAAGGTTTACACTTATGTCCAATTTCCATATTCTATGTTGACCCTGGTGAGGTCATTTGACTTTAGATTCATTGTAGCTACTTGTAAAACTAGGATAAATAATATATACCCTAATTTAGAGTTTCTGAAATTCTACTAAATATGTAAATGAAACTAGTTTAGATGTGCAGCCTAGAATCTTTAAATAAATGAAACATTTCTATTTAAACTAGTAGCATATGATATTGTTCATAATTATTCAGGTGATCTTAATGAGTGTTACTAATGCATAATAAAAATCTGGAAGGTATTTCTATGACTTTTTACAAGAACATAAATTAAGGTATATAAAAGTGTTGTGATGGGAATTGTAATGGGAGAGTTAATTAGCTATATAAAGCAAATTGGACTTTATCTTTTATCCAAGGGGAATCTATTTGAAGACTTTTAAGTTAGAGAAGGATGAGATAAGACTGCCCCTTAAGTGAGATCTCCTTGACTACTGTGTGAAAAATGAACTTACTGAACTGAAAATAAAACTTGCAGTAGGAAGAGCAATTTAGGAAGCTGATTTAGAAATCTGGAGAGTAACCTGAAGTAGGATGACGGCAGGGGAGATAAAATAAGGATAGATAGAGATGAGGCGGGAGAGGGAGAGAGAGATTGATTCACAAAATGTTAAAGTGTTAATAAGTCAAGAAGTAAAAAGGGATAGTAGGATTTAGAAACTGATGTTCTGGGGTGGAGTCAGGTAAGGGATACGATACACTAGACAAATTAAAGATAATACACAAAATTCCATGCTGGGTAATTCTGAGAATATAGGGACACAGAAACAGGAATATGCTTGGGAGAAGTTAAGAATTTAGCTTTACATATGTAGTATTTGTGAGGTTTTGAGAGGTCTAAGTAGGTAGGTCTAATAGACAGTTGGAGACATAAATCTGAGAACCAAATAAGTAGTGAAGGTCCCCAGAAATGTGTAGAGTAACAAGAGTAATTAAAAATTTAAGGAATTGAAAGAGACTGGAAGTACTTTTTGCCAATGCAGTCTTAAGAAACTTCTTAAGATAATACTGTGGTAAATGGAAAGATGAAAAGATCTGGAGTGAAATATTTGGGCTCAAGCTTTGGTTCTAAGTTAACCCCTCTTAGCTAAGTGAAAAATGGGGATATCAACATGCATTCCATACTGTGAAGGATAAATTGAAATAATAATTGTTAGTCTTCTCTATATAAAATTCTGTGTAAATATTATTAGTATTATGAGAGTAAGCTAACCAAAGAGTTATGGTTTCTTAGGAGCTTACTGTAAATAGGGATCCATAGTAGTTCTTAGAATTATACTGGAACAGGCAAACAATAACTCTTACCAAGTCCAAAAATCTGAATTTGATCTACAATCGATTAGTACTGATGTTAATGAAATTGAGCAAGGAGAATGCTATTTATGTGATAAGTATATCATAAAAGAATGAAAAAAATAGTTTATTATTCATGAGGATGTACAAAATAGTTGGTAACTAAATAAAAAAAATTAGTTATGACAAACCTAGTAATCTGTACAGGGTATTTTTCTGAAATCACCTTTAGATACCTCTATAGTCTTGAAAACTTTGAGGCCCAAAGAAGTGCATTTTGTCTCTCGTCAACATTGACTGTGCCTCCTAGGACACAAGGAGTTCCTCCTTGCTTCCTATCCATGGTTACATTCTCACTGAAGTCTCTCATTACAAAGCAGAGTGAATGATGGTCACGATCAGTGCAGCGGAGGTTTAAATTTGTGTATGTCCTTAGGACATCTTTTCTCTGGAATTCCAAATCCTCCTAACTGTGTAGCACTAAAGTATTCAAACTTGCTTCGTAAACATAAATAAATCCAGCAAAAAAGCAAAATAACTTTTAACAGTAAAGTTGTTGGATAAGTGGCATTTTAAATCGTTTTTATCCCCACTGATAGAGATGACTTCAGCTCACTGCCATCTGAAAGCAGTAATAAATATTTATAAGGTGCTCTACTGAGGTGCTCAAATAGACTACAATTTCAGGCTAGAGTAAAATAGGCAGGATAAAAAGTAAATACAAATAAACTTCAGATTAGATCATTTGTCTTTTTACTCTGTTCTAAAATAGATATGAGTACCATTTTCAACTTCTACTTCTGGGGGGAACTTTCACATTACTAAAACTGACACTGCCTCAAAAGTGGTTAGAAAAATGTTCTTAATCTATCAGGGTAAGAAAAAAGTTGATCCGTTAATAGTTTTCATGAGCTCAGGAATGGAAAACCAAGCCATTTTCCCATTCTTTTATGTTGCCGTATGTCTTTTTATTAGACTTCTAGCTAGAAAGAAAAAAATGTTTCCACTACCAGAAAGGCTATTTTTTTTTTAAGTTAAAATCTTTTTAAAATTTCAAGGCAATCCCCATTATTCTGTAGAGTATCATTGCAAAGGGGATTGTGAAAGGGAGAAATATCCATTGTCTAAGTTATGGTGTCTGTTTAACAATAAAAGAGAAATAGTGATAACGGAAAGTTCAAAGTGCTATTTGCACCAATGAATACGATTATATGTGATATGCTTCAGTGAAAACAGAATGAGAAATCTGCCTATTTCCCAAATAACTGCCCACATAATTATTCTATAGTTGAAAAAAATTTCCCAAAAAATGAAAGAATTCAGGTTGTGGATTATCTGTTTTTCCCATGCCATCTTTATTACTTTGAATGATTTTCCTTTTGACCATTTCTACTTTGGGCAAATAAACTCTGAAAATCTATTGTTTATGATAAACTTCAATCCTTCTTTCAGAAGCTATTCTTGAACTCTACCCAAAGTGCCCAGGGAAGAAAGTAGACTGGGTATAGTACAGAAAAAAATTTTTTTTCAGCACTGAGATTATTTTGACAATCGATTTCTCTCCAGTTATATTTCCTAATCAATAGAAACTCATTTTGAAGACATAGGCTCTTGGAAATATTATCATCCCTGTCTCCTCAAAATATACCCTGTCTCTCTGCCTGCCTCCCTGTTGTCAAAGGTCCCAAACATTTGGCAATCCCTCATCTACACTGAAGTCAAACTCCCTGACCTTTCTTTCCTAACTCCTTTGCAAGTGCTTCTGGTAGCTGTAGACTTAGATCTTTTATATTTGCAGACAAACATTCCTAATTTTGCACTTTTTATAACTTTGCCTAGATATTTTTCTATGAGAGAAAACTACCTCTTTTAGGCATAGCTTAAAACCACACAAATTACATTCAATACCCACCCCTCCTACCACACACACACACACACACACACACACATATATATATAGAATATATAGAATATATATATATTCTGACCCAATGAATGATCCTCACTCCTAATAAAACTGCATCGTGAAAATTTTAATTAGTGAATTTTAACAATTCTAAATAATTCATTGATTTTCACTTAATATTTTGGCGCATTCATATTAGCAACAATCCTAGGATCAGCTGTTTCCTGTGATTATAAGAGGTTTAGTTTATTTGGCTTATTAACAGAGTTATGCTTTCTCTTCTCATCTTACAGTCTCACTGTTATTCCATTCTTTTCAATTTTCACTGAAGTCCCTAGCTTGATCTTCGAAAGATTACCTCAATTACCTTCTAGCTTAATAAAATATATAGTCTTCTAAATTATTTTAGTCCTTCCATGAACAGTAGAAAAGTAAAAAAACTTAAAATGCAAAAATTGGTAATAGTAAATAAGTGATGAAAATAGACATTAGATATACAACTTTAAATATAAAAATTATTGACTACATATGTGTATTTGTGTATATGCCTCTGTGTGTGTATGTGTGTATGTATACACAAATATATATGATCCAGTACAATATAATTTTAAAGAGTTAAATAAAAAATTTAAGTCTTCTGAATATGGTAGTGCTTAAAAATTTTTTTTGTACTTTTTGCTTACTCATCATTGACTCTAGACAAGGAATGATAACTGCAGTTGCTTTTTTTAAAATTTTTCAAAAGCAAGTTATCAAAACATCAAGAAACACACATAACAGAAAATAGATATAAATATTTTAATATATTGTTACATTCATTTCCATTAGAATATATTCATGGCACCTGAACTTCTCATACATTGAGTAGGCTATTCCTTCCATTTATATGTTGTTATCCACCTCTCAGAGGCTAGAAATTTAAGAATAATTAAAACAATTTACTTAGATGCTGATTTTCCCTGAGTACAGGATTAACTAGCCAATATTTTACTTTGATATCATAACATTACAGAAACCTGAATTTTTATGATATAATACCAGACTCTATAAATATTAAAATACATATAAGTAAAACAAACTCAACCATTATACTTCATAATAATCAAGGTAAATTATTTTCTATACTTAAATAGTTCAAATTCCATTATTTATCTTAATGTCCTATATGTCTTCATTGTATTTAAGGTAATGATATTAATAAGCCTTCAATTACTAAGAAAATCATTGTTAATTATCAAAATTAATATATAAAATGTAATTGACAAGTTTGATACATTATTCTTATTATCCCTTTTTTAATTTGTTCTACATAAATTTTTAGTAATAGTTTCTAATTTCTATTAAGGAGAATCCTGCACTCAGTTATATAGTACAGACTGTAATTTAGTAACTCAATTGTGATTACAATTAATTATATTAACAGGTAAGTTGCAATTTTATAACACTCATCAATTAATCAATTAATCACCTTTAATGAATTAAATTCACCTTTGAGAATTTTCTTTTCCTTATCTATGAAAGAAGAGCGAACTACATATATTATCCTTAAGTTTTCTTCCAGTTATAACATTCAATAGTAAAGAGCCAAATTATATAAATGTATGTATTTGCAGATTAGTTTTTAAAAGAATTTCAAAACAACCTTGTCAAATATGATTGTTTCATGTTGCAAAATTGGGACTACAGTCTTATTCAGTTCTGATAATACATATTTAAAAAATATTTCTTAGAATGTGTTGAAATAAGGCAAAAATCGAGTATGAGCTTAATAAATATTATTAGTAATGATTACATAATTTTTTCTAACACATATACATCCTTTGTCACAAAATGGTATAAAGCCAGCTCTTTTTATCAAATATGCATATCTATGATTTGTTTAATATTTTATCCTTCCAAATACATTTAAATGCAAAAGCAGATAATCCTGATCTATATGAGGAACTCTGAATATAATTAACAGATAAATAGATACATTAACTCTTTTGGGTTTGAGGAGGAGGTCCAAGACTTAATGGTACACTCTCACTTAAACTCTCCTTTCATAAGGGCATAGTCTTTAAAACAGAATATGCTTAACACTGATTAAAACAGACTAGCAACAACACTACTGCTAGAACAATGGAATCAGGAGAAAGAGTGGATTATAATGAGATGAGCAAAAATCAACTACTAACAACTGAAAGGACCTTTATGGTAATGAAAAGAGTGAAAATCAAGCTCAAAAGTCATTAAAATTATTCTGTCTCATTTCTCAAAAAAACAACTTCAATGATTGGTCACGTAAGAAGTGCTAGAATTTAGATTTATTTACATTTTTAGAACATAATGTCTTATAATCTCCCTTATTAGAAATATGGTTTTGTGAAGTAAAATTGTTAAAGCAGACTAATATTTAATAAAATCTGAGGCATGTTGTAATTTACACAACTATGAATTCTGTGGTTACGATGGAAAGTAAGACTGAAAATATTTTGAAAACTCAATTTGTGTGTGACACTCTAAAGAGCATCAAACACTTCTAATCTCACTTGAGGGCTCAGTGATACTAGAAATCAATTAATACTTAAACAAAGCCTAGTTATTTGATTTAGAGATTGGGGTTCATTCCAATCCAGTGTTTGATTAATTGATGTGCAATAGCTCGGCTCGGTGGCACAAAGAATGCCTGCTGCTTTCCTTTGGTCAGAACATCCACAACCTAAAATACACCATAATAAAATGTATTAGGATTTCACCATAATAAAAGGTATCAGGATGTCATACTTATTATTTCTATGCCTGTATGCTTCAACTAAAATGTGATAGCTTACTGTGAATAAAGTAGAAAATAAAAACATCCATATTCATTCTATTTGTTTTCTACACAAATACTTCAGATCATATAAAGCACAATCAAATAATTTATCTTTCAAAATATTATTGGGAATGATACATTTTAAAAAGTTATTGGGAGTACATCTTTGTTAAACAGTTTTGTCATTCTCACCTTTAAATGTTTTTTTAAATAAACAAGAGCTTTTCAAAAATGTGAAGTACCTTTATTGATTTTTAAGAGCTACTTGCTTTAATGCTGCAAGGCAAAATAAAAAATGTTTAAGCTAAAATATAATATTCCTGTTTCTCATCTCTGAAATAGTGTTTACCTGTTTTAAGTCAATTGAAAGGTATGATCTGAAGGAATGGCATTCGAAATTAGACAATGACACAGAACCATCATTACTAGAAGAATCTCACAGAATGAGTTAACATGGGGACATATCAATTACACTGCAATCCATGCATGATGAGAGGGCCATAGTTATTCATTCAACTTGTTGAAAACATGTATCCTTGCTGCATGCCCAAACCAATACATTCAGAGAACAATCAATAGAAGAAGGAAATTAAATTGAACTTTACCTGTTCTCTAGTGAACCAGCGGGCATCCTCTATTTCATTCTTGTCAACTTTAATTTCTGTAGACACTGCCACAGCTAAGCAACCAATCATTAAGGAGGAGGGCATTGGCCATGGTTGACAAGAGACATACTGGACATGGCCAACTTTGACTCCACTTTCCTCTTCTACTTCTCTCCGAACAGCATCTTCTATTGTCTCCCCTAATCAAATGGGGCAAAAGAACAAGCAGTTGATGAACATGCCCTGGACATTTTGTGCTCTGAATGGTTCAAACATTTGGAAATCACTTTGGACAGAAACTCAATTCAAAGAATCAGAAAGTAGAGGCCTAAAATTGGATTGGAATTCAAGAAAACATTATTTTTTTTAAAGTATATAAACATACAGAATGAAAATATCAAGAAATTTTTCATTTCTTAAAAGTTTTTAATGTGTAAACTACATTAAAATATATAATATTCTACAATTATCCAGAACCCACTATTTACTAAACACTATGCAAATAACTTTATATTATTTCATTTACAGAGCATCACTAGTTACAAATTATCATTATTTGATTTTTATAAGGCCTAGTCTTTTTCTCACTAAAATCTTGAACCTTTTCTAATGTTGTCAACTACTATATATATGTGTATACATATATACCTTTTTAAGAGTTAGAAACCACATAATACCAAATCTTTAAAAACCAAATAGGATGAAACTCAACATTTTTTCTTTCTAAATGATTGTATTTTTCTAGATGAATGTTGACTCAGACCTAATAAAATAAACTGATGCCTATAAATGTATCTTATATTTCTGATTTGCTGGAGTTGAGAATGACAGGGAATTCCAAATTAAGGTCATTTGAAATTAGAAATATTTTGCTATTTTAATACAGCTTTCCATTACAAATAGATTGATATATTTCCTCTATTAAAAGAATCTATATTCATTAAAAATACAGTGAAAAGATAAGTCATAGACTAGCATAAGATATTTGCAAGACTGTAAATAGAAAAAGATTAGCATACAAAAACTCCTAAAACAAGAAAAAAGGGTAAACAACCAAAACAAAAAATAGGCAAAGAATATAAACATAAAATTGAGAGAAAAAGAAAATTGGATGTCTAATATACATTTGAAAAATATGCTCCATCAGCAGTGAAATGAAAATGAAAATTACAATAACATACTGTTTCATATCCATCAGAATTGCAAATTAAAAAGTATGAAAATCTGAATGTGATGAAGATGTGAAAAAACAGAACATTTTATGCTTTGCTAGAAATGCAAATTGGCGGGAATACTTCAGAGAGCAACTTGGCAATATAAATTAAGTTGCTTCTGTCTTATTAACTAGCAATTCAACTATTTTGATAATTCCTGCAACTGTATATAAAGAGTAGTATATTCACTACAATGTTGTTTATAATAGTGAAAAATTAATGTCCAACAGCAGAATGGATAAATGAATTGGAGAATATTTACAAATAGAATGCTAAACAGCAATTTGAAAAAAAAAGGGTGTCTAGCTGCCAGAGGTAAAATTGTGATTTGGATTATGGACTTGGAGCCAAGTTACCCAAGTTTGAATTCTTGCTCTATCACTGAGTAACTGTTTGATCTTGAGCAAGTTGTTTAGTCCCTGTACTTTAGTAAATCAGTAAAACTGCTGTAATACTACCTATTGTATAAGGTTGTATAAGAATAATATGATTTAATAAACGGAAAATCTTTAGAGCAGAGCATGGCATTCATGTTTATTACTTTTATTTACCCATGCAGATTAATATTCAAAGTTAAGATTAAACCTTTATTAGTTAGATAAATTAATTCATTTATTACAAAAATATATATTGAACTCCTATGATATATGAAGCTCTCCTCTAAAGGTCTGAGACACAACAATGAGTAAAACAAAATCCATAACCTTATGGAACTTACTTTTCACTATGAGTAGGTATTTAATACACAGATAAATCATTTGATAAAACATATATACATTATGCTATTTTAGGAGGTGGTAAGTGCTGTAGAGAAAAATCAGACATAAAAGGTATTGTGTTTGCCAGGTTACAGATCTAATTAACGGATTAGGGACTTACAGGGAAGGCCTCTTTGAAAAGGTGACTACTGAGTCTAGTAGAGAAGGAAGTGAAATGTACATCATGCAGATACCTCAGGTAAGATCAATATATGAAATACAAATAAAAATTAAATACCTAATTTTTAATAAAAGACAAAATTACTCCACTAGTGAAAAGAAAAAAATTCTATCATTTAAAATATACAAAATATTTAAAAATATTCCAGTTTCATAAAATGATGAATTTAGCAGAGATTATTTCTCAAATGCTGTCTTAAATGCTTATTTATTTTATGGGAAATAAAATCTATTTGGAAAAAATTTGTGAAATGAAGATTTTGAAATTATAAGTTTAATAAAATGAATAAAAAAATGCTTACCAGGTTCAATAAATCCAGCAAGGCAAGTAAACATGCCTGGGGGAAATCTCTTCTGTCTGCCTAAAAGACATTTGGTCCCGTCTGGATGAATAACTTGCATGATTACTACTGGATCTGTTTTTTAAAAGAGCAGATGCATGAATAAGAAAGAATAATTTAGACTTACTGTGTAACATTTCTGTCTCATAGGAAATAAAAAGGTATATTTCTTATAAGAACAAGACTAATTTCAGGCGATTGTCTTTCTGCCCTGATGGAACTGATGATAGAGTATTTTAGGGAAACTGCATAGAATATGATCAGTATGGTAAAGTAAGATCATTTTTGTCCTCCTTATCTTAATAGCAACATTTATTGTGCAAATGGCATGTTAGGCATATTCTTATTTTATAATTAGAAGAAAGTTTGAATATTACAAATAATCATGTTGTAACTTGAAACTAATATGCTATATATTCATTTTACTTCAATAAAAAAAAAAAACTAAAGGAAAAATGTTCAAATAGGTAATATGTGCCATGAGAAAAATTCAAATTTTATCATAGTAAATATCCCAATCCTTAACAAAATGTTTTTAAAAGCTAATGTGACCCTATGATTTAAGCCATTAAGAATTAAAATTTTAATAAAATAAGTTCATCTATCCAGAAGACACCAATCCAGCAAATTTTCCTTACTAAATCATGACTCAGAACCAGAAATCAAAAGTAAAAGGCTCTGGAGCAGTAAAAACAGATGTCACTAAGCCATGCACCTTACTCTTAAGAGACCTCCTCAGGTGTTGCTGAGTCTATTCTTTTTTCAGTTTTAAAGGGCTGGGTTATCAGATTTCTAAACCCACATCAGACTCAAAGCAGCAATCAAAGGAAGAGAGAAGGTACAGGCAGACACCAGCAGTAATGAGAAGCTAGCTTACACTCTACTGCTTCCATGATGCCTCAAACAGAAACAGAATTATTGGGGTTTTTATTGTTTCTGTCCTAAGGGACTCAGATTGGTGGGTTTTTGAAATCACCTGTTTCAACACATCCAAGTCATATTGATTAACCCAGAACTAAAAAATGGCTAAATTATGTTATAGTGTTCTTTACTTAAAAGTCATGAAAGCATGCAATACTTTAACACTTGGTGGTTAAATTAAACATAGTTTTAATAAAAATTTTACTATAAAAGAAAAGACTTACCAACTCTTGGATATGATGTATTGTGAACACCAAGAAGGCTAGGACAGCCTTCTTTTAAGCACACTCTTTTATAGCCACCTTCTTCGATTTTAGTTGCACTTCCACAGGTGGGACAGAACTTATATCGACTATGCCAAGCAAGAACAGATCTTGCTTGAGCTACAACCCCTTTAAGAGAATCAAAAAAGATTTAATCCCATGATGAATTATAAAAAAAAATTTAAGAGGAAATGTTATCAGTCATAATAAAGAAAAATACTATATTTTTGATAGCTTATGTCATCAAGGATTTTAATATTCTATTTTTATGATGTGTACATTTCTTTTAAAATGATTTTTAATTTTATACATTACAAATGAAAATCAGAATTAACTTTAATTTAAAGTAATTAAATCTAAATTTTAGATACACATGATTCTAGCTTATAGTGACTTTACAATGGTGACTTTTATAAAAATATAACTTAGACATGAATTCTAAAACAAATATTACTAGAAATCAGAGAGTATGAAAAAATACTGCATTTACTACATTTGTGGTTAACCTTATTTATTTAAAAATTGCTTAATAGAATAAATCTTAGAATATATAAAAATTGGCTCTAACTTTTACCCCAGTACCTCAAAAAAGAATTATTATAATTGATGCAGTAAAACAAGAATATTACATTTCAAATACCTGCCAAACTTGTTCTCCCTAAAATAGAGTATTTGATTTAAGGGATTTTGAAGTAAAAAATCATAAACAGTATCAACAACATTCTAAATTAGGAAAAATTAAACTAATAATTCACAAGCAAAAGCAACACTAAAATTCAATGAACCATGGACAACATTGATTATTAGTCTGTTACATTACCTTGCAATATGTAATTTACACTAACGTATTTACATTATTTTAGCATCATTATAAGAAAAGCTAACATTTATTGAGTAATTACTACATGTCATGTACCATGGAAAGGTTTTTATATACATTATCTTATTTAATGTTGAGAGTAATTTTATAAAGGTAATATTATTATCCTGATTTTCTGGAGGAGGAAACTGAGGCACAGAGAAGTTAAGTAACTGGATAAGGTTACATAGCAAGTGACTTTAAGGGCCTCAATTTTCTAGGGGAAAAAATGAGATCCTTTTGACATTAAAATTATATATACAGCCCCCTACCACCCCAAGATATCTTCTTTAAAAGCACAGTATTTTCTCCGTATGTGAAAAAAAAATATGCCATTCCAGATTTTAGGAGATGTCTAAGCTGTCTTTGACAGGGCCGACCATATCACCCAAGGGCAAGTGGACACTGACAAGTGACCCTTTCTCACCGCCTGTTAATTCTTCCACCTACCATAATCTACTTTATATTCCTTCCAAGTCAGATGTTCCTCATGTCAAATTCATCAATAGCTTCTTCATATTAATAAAACCAACTATCCTTAAAAAAAATCTTTGTTATCTTGCTCCAACTCTCAACAGCATTCGATTTTTGCTGTCAAATTCAATATTTGATAGCAAGTTCCAAGAACTACTTTGCTTTCTAGGTTTACACGAGTGAAACTGCCTGTTCTCCTCCTACCTTATAGCCATACTACCTATGTCACCTTTGATAGTCCCTCTGCTTCTACCTGACCTCTAAATTTAAAGAGAATTCAGGCATGATTCTGAAGTTCTCTTTCTTGCTTGCTCTCAACTCTCTAAGTAATCTGTTTCCTGGGATTTAAACAAATCTTTATGTTGATAACTCCTATGTGGATTTCTTCAGTTCACACCTCTCCTCTGCATTTGATTATAATATCATTCTTTAAAACTTAACATACTCAAAACTAAAATCTTGATTTATTTTCTTAAGTCTGCCCTGTTTCCCTTGCTCTACATATCACCTGGTATTTTATCAAGAAATAGTATTATCTACCAAATTACTAAAGTCTCAATCCTATAAGTCATTCTTGCTCTTTTTTCATTATTATATATCATACACACAATCCATCAGCCTACAGTACAAATTTGCTCTCCAAAATATATCTTACGCCCTTTCTCCATTCTCCATTTATCACTCTACTATCACTGTTCTTTGACTTATAATAGTCTCAACCTACTGACCAAGCACTATCAGATCTACCTTTAGAATATCTCAAACTCTCCCTTTATCTCCCCTCCACTAATCCACATCACAGCAATGTCTTACCTGGGATACAGTTATCTACAATCTCCTCTTAAAAAGATTCCTAACTTGCATACTTATACCTACATTTTATGTTCTTACAAAGTAGCCAGACTGAAGGTCTTTGTTTTCATTTATTTATTTTTAAACATAGGTCTGTTAGAACATTTAAATGAAATCTTTAATTTCTTATCCTGGAATATAAAACCCCACATGAACTTGCAAACCCAGCTTCAATAAACAAAACAGTCAAGGTCTCTGTCTTCATGCTCAGTGTATAGCAGGTGCTCAATAATTATTCACTGAAGAATCGATTGAAACCAGCATGCATTAAAGTTAATTCTAGGTAAAGTAATAGTGGCCGATTAAAATTGCTGTAACCACCCAAGAGAGTAGTCCCCTAGGGTGAGAGATTTAGGAAATTTTTAATGAAGATAGACTAATTTCACTGCTTATGGAAAAAAAAATGTGTCTCCAAGAAACTGCAGATAGCAGTCCTGTTCCAAACACCAGATTATTATCAATACAAATAAATATGGCTCACTTCTTACCAGCTTCTTTTTCTTTTAATTGCAGAAGAGCTGGCATCGGAGGATGAAGAAAATAACAATTTTCATGTCTTTGCTTAAATTCTTCGGCAGCAACAGGATCTATACCTAGAGCAAACCAGGCAATCAATCCATCTTCTTTTGGGACTTCCCCAGAATAACTAAATAATTCTTTTTTCATTTCAAGTTCTACTCCAAGGAAAATCAAAGTGATCCGCTCAGGTTGAGCCAAATAGTCCTTTATATCTGTGTAGTTCAGTTGGCAAAGCCTAACTTCTGGTTGTTGGGAACTTTCTTTATTGCCACCTAGAGTAACCAAGGGACTCAAATCTGAGAAAAGGATATAAACTGTGGCTGGATGGCTTTCCTTAGCTAGTAGCCACTCAGAATTATTTCTTTTTTCACTCTTTCGGTCCAGTAGCGTCCTGCTAAAATAATTCTCACATTCTTCCACATCATTGGTTAGGAACCAAGGCTTCTTACTGCCTTTAGTATTAGCTAGTAAGTTAGTTATATGCTTATAGCCCCAAAATTTAGCAATATCCAGTGCAGTCTGTTTTGATTTATTGACAAGGGATCTGTCGCACCTACAAATGGAAGGAAAGATAAAATAAACATTTTCTTCAGTATTTATTATAAAATATTTTCAGATGCACATGATAACCCTTCTATTTAATAGTTACATAGATCTTTTTGTCTTTTAGAAAATAAGTCACTAATGGGGAAGTAAAAATAAATGATAAGAGATAAAGTTAGAGATAGTGGATATTTAAAATTTCTGAATTACTTCTAAAAAAGTCTTAAGTTTTATGTGCTATAAAGGAGATACTAAAATTTTACAAAGGGTTCTTGATAGTCATAGCGGGTAGGTTTGTATTTTCTATTTGGGAGAAAAGGATTAGGCTAACTCACAAATTTTCTTGGCTATTAAGTAGGAATACGGTTAATTCCTCAATTTTTTTTTTTTTTTTTACAAATTATGCTATAGTTTTATATAACAAACCTGGGCAATGACTTATTTAAAAGCCCAATAATGTAAATATTGTTATAAGAAAAATTTAAAAGGAAATACCTAACTCAGAAATTAAACCAGACACCCCTTCTGATTGCACAGCCTAAAATATTTACCCTTTCTCAAGTAGAAATTGGACAACATCTGGATGCCCGTTCCTTGCAGCATACATTAAAGCAGTCCAGCCATTTTCAGAAGTTTCATTGAGAAGAGATGGAGAATGACTGAGTATCACTGTCAACCTGGTAATATCTCCTTCTGCAGCTGAATAGTGAAATTGGGAAATTACTTCTTGCCTTGGGTTTCTTATAGAAGACATTTCTTTCTTAAAAAAAAAAAAAAGAAAATTAAAAAACCCTCATTTGCAAGTACTTTTTGTTATCAATAATTAAATATTACCTGAGTGCTAATAAAATTAGAATAGTTACGGTTTTTAAAGAAGTACTCTCTTCAAAAGGTAATTAAGTCAATTATCATACATTTCAAAATTATTATCTGTTGAGAATTTTAAATAATTCAACCTAAGGGGATGCATAAAAAAACTTTGCTAATACTAAGGATGGCTCCATATCCTTAGAAGGGGAAGTCAAGTAACAGAATAAAGAGGCATTTGAGGTAGATCAGAGGAACTTCAGTATGGATCTGGGGCATAAGAGTGTTAGAGCAGAGAGAAGGTAAAAGTTTTTTTAAACAGATGACAAGTGGTATTCTCTTAGATTGTGTGATACTAGAAATAAGTCCTTGTCCTCAGGGAAATTATGATCCTACAGCTAATTACTTAAAGTTAAGTTTCACATGAAAACAATTTATTGCCTTATCTTGCTCAATTAATTCAGCAATCTATCTAGGACTGATTTTTGTTTATGGTGTGATATAGAAGTCAAGATACATTTTAATCCCAATGAATAATCCATGATTCAGGCTCATTCTTGAAAGTACTATTTCTGTTCCATTGCAGTACAGTATTACCCTTGTCAAAATTAGATGGTCATATATTTGGGATTATTAATAGTGCTATTGGTCACTTTGTCTATTCTTGAATACAGAAGGTTTATAAGTCATTATTTATCCTTGCTGTTTTATTACTGTTGTTTCAGTAAGAAAAAATACAGAAAATAATTATTCCATGTCTTTTAATAAATGTTGCTAATCACAGACTGAATATGGTAGAACACAAACTGTTGAACTGGCTGATGTTTCAGTTGCCTACAAATTTCTCAAAGTACTTCTTAAGTTATTCATTTTTTCTATGACATCGAATAAAAAAAGATTTGGATAGGACATTTAGGCTAAAAAGAAGGGAAGGGTATAAGCCATACATTTTGACAATGTTGTCTCTAGGGTTCTGACTGTGATCTGGCCAGTCAATTGTATGGTAGGAAGAGTTTGAACAAAATTCAGGGGAAAATAGGTTAAAAGATTAGCTTTATTTTGTGCCTGTTTACCTTTCTTGTTTATGGTTTTCACTTGTTTATAAATAGGTCAAAGCTGTTTACAGGAATGGAAACATTCTGGTAAAAGGCAACACTGAAAATGATTTTAATCTGTTTACACATCTGAGATATGTAGTAAATTTGTTTAATTTAAACTAGAATAAGCGACTTCCTTATTGGAAACAACAATTTTTTATTTCTTTTCATTTATTATCGAATTTATTTTCCCATTCTCTTCACAAGATTTCCAAATGCTTTTTAAAATAATATAAACACAAGTTACAACTTTCAACTTTAAAAGCACTACTGTATATTGACTCAATTATAGTCTACCTTTCAAGTTACCTTCCTGCTGATTTTTCATAAAAATCCTATGTCTCTTCAGTTAGGTTTAAATAATATTTCATTGTGTCATATGTTCTGAAGTCACAGTCACATTCCTCACTCTACCCACAGGCCACTCCAGGTGATGCCAAAATGTTCTCTCAAAATATAGTACCATCAGTACCCCCAGTACAATGCTTATGCAGATTCTCAGGAGAAAGGAAGCTGAAAATGTACACTTTCCTCTTTAATTTTCTCAGCAGAAAAACCTTCTAGAAATAGAATGATTACTCATTCCAGAGAAGCATACTGTCTGAAATCCTGATCTACTGTTTGATTTACTTTTTCACCTCACTGGCAAGACCTCTAGAAGGCAAAGATTTGACAGTCGGATGAGGTGACTCCTTTAGCTAAATGCTGCCCTTGCTGTCCAAGAAAAGCATGGTCTCTTGGGAGAAGTCAATTAAAATATCTCATTTTGAAAGGGTCTTATATTTTAATCAAACCAACATCTGCTTTTACCGAAGTGTAAACAGGGGGTCCATGACTTGCCCAAACAGGACCCGCGAGAGGAAGGGCAGAAATCATCAATGTCACCGACCACTATTAAATTAATTCCACTTCTTAGGGCACACAAGATGGCCATTTAACCAAGCAAACGTCACCCATGCTTTGAAGCTATTTATTTTCTTGTCACGACAGTGATTTCCTTCCTTAAACGTGAAACTACCCCCGGGGCAGCACTTCCTTTTCCCACCTCAGAGACCGGGCCAGAAAGGCTATACCCACGCAGGGCGGGCCGCGCCCCTGCCCCCTCCCGCGCTCGGGCCGAGGGGCCGAGGCTCCGCGCTGCCGGGCCAGGAGCGCCAGGCCGCGCCACACCATCCAGCAGGCCCGACCAGACAGCGCGAGGCCCACAGAGCACAGAGAACTGGTCATCAAGACGCCGCTGCTGGTACTGACCCAAAGGTGACCAGAGCAAGGAAACCAGGATGTGGTCGAAGGACTGGGAATAGCTCACTCACTCTTCTTAGCGCCGGATGGAGCCCTCTTGACTTCCGGCAGAGGTCGGTGCCGTCGCAGGGCTTTATGGGAGATGTAGTTTGAAGACCACAGGCTGTGCTGGACTTTGAGAGAGGGATTTGGGATAAAAGCCGAGCTGCTGAAGCTGAAAGTCAAGACCTGGAGGGCAGACTACCTGGCGTTGGGCGAAGGACTGGTTTTCCTTGTCTGTGAGATTGAGATGTACAGAGTGTGGTAAAGGTGATGGAAAACTGTAGGTCTGTGCGAAGTCTTTACGTTTAACATAGTTTACAACTCTCTCGCCCCTGACTATATAGTCCAATGCAATGGAATATTGAAAGCATTCTTTCTTGTTAACTAAATCTGAAATATTGACTGGGCCTACTCACTCCTGTACCTGACTTTAAACAATTTGGTGGTTTCTAAACTTCACTCTTCTGTGAAAAACGTTACCATATATTTAGGATTCACTCATTTAATAGTCTTTTCAAGGCGTGCCCTGTTGGAGCAGGGATTAGGTCAACAGCTCTGAAGGAGCAAACCACACACCCCTGTGTTTGAGTCCCTTGGCTGGTGGGGGTGGGGGGTAAATATCTAGTGTGAACAACTAAATAAAAATAAAGTACTTCCTCCTCTCTCTTCTTGCCTACCTGCCTACTAGCCTTCTTTCCTGCCTGCACCTTGCCTTTTAAAATAATAATAATAATAATAAAAAGTCCTTTCAAAAAATATTTATCAAAGGTCATTACCTTGTGTCACCTGATGCTTGACCTTTCCCTCAAATTGGTTAAACCAAATCTAAGGTATGACTCAGTTGTGCTTACTTTTAGGAATCAAAGTTGCATAACTGCTGCGGTTACAAAGGATAATGGAATTTACAACCATAGATTAACTGGAGCTAGAAAATCTCAGCACTGGAATGGACAGTGAAAATTACATTTGCTAACAGAAATTTTCTAATAACGAACTTTGCCTTTTTTAAGTATTTATACAGGAAGAGTGAATAAACGTGCATTTTCTCCCTTTCTAGTTTTAGAATAATGACTTAATTCCCTAAATCCTTCAAGTTTTTAAGTGTATTTATAAATTGATGGATATTAAAATTAAATATATTTTATATCATTGAATATACTTTAATAAATATTTTACACTATTTTAATACTCATATTGGTTTTCCTTTGGCGATTTTGGGAATGTCTTAAATGGGTCTTGAGTGTTTTCACCTGCCCCTGTTTGATAGTTTACTTCCTTTCTAGCAGGACAAAATATTTTAGATTCATCTTGTGAATATTCTGAATATATGTGGATTCCTCCCTTTCACCAAGGAGCCTTGATTCGCTTCAGTAGGAAATGGTATTTTCTTAACTACAGTCTTTGTACTTGGGGTGCGCTCATTGCTAGTGGGTTACTGACTACTTCTCTATAAGTAATCCTCCCCTAGGGAAGTTGAACAGATGACAATTCTATCCATTAAGAGTTAACATTCCAAGGATAATAATGGTGCCAAGTATAAATATTAATGCAATGAAGTAATGTTTTCATTTGATTACTTTCTCATTTATAAACTTTTAAGCATTTATTACTATTTATTGTTATAAATAAATTTGTACTAGTATTTATCAAAATAATGTATGATGATGAATCATTATGTGTCTATCGAAAGTTTGTACATTGTTTTTATTTTTTAATAATTTTATTATTTCTTATTATTTGCAGAATTATATTAATTTTAAGATATTGAAATTGCTTCTCAGTTTATGAGAGTTGCACAGCACACTCACCACCAGAATTCTAGTGCCCTTTACCACCCACTTTGTTCCCTCTCTCCTTCATTCTCCCCTGTGGCTCCCCTGCTAGCCTTTATTTTGTGCCCTGTGAATTTTATGGAGGTTTATATGTTTCATTTCATTATATTTCACCTGAATGAAATTACCCTATTTCTTTTTTTCTTTCTGAGTTATTTCTCTTAATATGAGCCCTTGTAGTTGTCATGATTGTTGCAAAGAGCACAATTTCATCTTTTTTTTTCCCCTTTCCTTTTTTTTTTTCTTTTCTTCTTTATTTTTTTCCTCATAGAACACACTGAGTATATATACCATAGCTCTTTAGGCATCTGTTGATGGACATTTAGGTTATTTTCATATCTTGGCTGTTATGAACTGTGCTGCTATGAATATCAAAGTGCAGATATTTTTTCTAATTAGAGATTTTGTATATCGGGGTATATGCCTAGGAGTGGGATTACTAGATCAATGGTAGTTTCATCTCTATATATTCTTAGAGAAATTTCCATGCTGTTTTCCAGAGAGGTTGCACTAATTTATATTTCCAACAACAATGTGAAATAGTTATTTTAATCCACATCCCTTCATTGTGGTTTTATTTGCATTTCTCTGATGAGTGATGCAGCACATTTTTTCATGAGCCTGTAGCCTGTATATCTTCTTTAGACTGGTGTTTCCAGTTCTTTGGCCATTTTTTATTGGATTGTTTCCCTTTTTTTGTTGAGGTGTATGAACTTTATGTGTATTTTGGAGATGAAGCTGTAGTCTGGTGTATGTTGTATAAATATCTTCTCCATTTCAGTGGATTGTCTTATTGTTTTTAGTAGTGGTGTCTTTTGCTGTGAATTTAGTTTTACTTTGGTTTTACTGCATAGCTGTTCCTTCCCCAAAGACCACTTGGAAATCAAAGTCATGGAATATTCTCCCCACATTTTCTTCTAAATATTTTATGGTATTGGTTCTTATGTTTAGATATTTGGTATATTTTGAGTCAATTTTTGTGTATGGTACTAGTGAGTAATCTTGTTTTATTTTTTAGCAGTTTCCCAGCACCTTTTAATGAGTAGATTTTCCTTCCTCCATTGTATGCTATTGGCTCTTTTGTTAAACATTAACTGATCATGAAGGCGTGGCTTTATTTCTGAGTTCTCTATATTTTATTCCACTCATCTGTGTCTGTTTTTCTTCTAGTACCACACTGTTTTGATGATCATCGTTTTGTAGTATGATTCAAAGCCAGAAAGTTTATTCATCTGCTGTTGTTTGGCTTTCCCCCTCAGGATATCTTTGGATATTTGAGGCCTTTTGTGATTCTTTACAAACTTCAATAGTGTTTGCTCAATTTCCTTGAAAAATGTCTCTGGAATTTTGATGAGACAAATTAAATCTTTATGCTGCTCTGGGTAGGTTGACCATTTTATTAAGTTAACTATCATATTCATTAACATAGAATATTCTTCCATATCTTTCTGTCTTCTTTTATTTATTTTGTTAAAGTCTTATAGTTTTCTTTGGAGTCTTCTTTCACTTCCTTTTTTTTTTTTCTAGAGTTTTTTAATCTTTGGTGCTATTGAGAAAGGGATTTCTTGCTAAATTTCTTTTTCCTCTACTTCACTGTTTCTGTATAGCAATGCTACTGACTTTTGTGTGTTGATTTTGTATCCTGCTGCTTTGCTATATTCATTTATTGTTTCCAGCAGTTTTCTTGGTAGTGTCTTTAGAATTTCCAAGTATAATGTGTCACCTGCAAATAATTACAGTTTTATTTCATTTATTTCCAGCTTGTATTTCATTAATATATTTTTCTTGCCTTATTGCTCTGGCCCAGATTTCCAGAACTATGTTGAAATGTAGTAATGAGAATGAACAACATTGCGGGATTCTCTACCCCAATATTGTACCCTTGGAACAATGTTGTCTTGTTCCAGATCTTAGGGAAAAGACTTTTTTTTTAATAACCATTGAGTATAGTTGTCTATGGGTTTGCTGTATATTGCTTTAGTTACATTGAAGTGTGTTCCTCCTAGTCCTATTTTGGTGAGGATGTTTTTTTTTATCAGAATGGGTATTGAATCTTGTCAAATGCTTTTTCTGCATCTATTGATATAATTATAATTTTTTATTTTCCCTTTGGGATACAGTGTATTGCGTAGATTGATTTGAGTATATTGAACCATCCCTGGAATTAAAATCCCACTTGATTGTGGTGCATTATTTTTTTAAATGTGCTGTTGAATTAGGCTTACCAGAATTTGGGTGAGGATTTTTGCATCTATATTCATGAGTATTATTGGTCTATAGCTTTCTTTTTTCTTTTCTTTTCTTTTTTAACCCTGTCTTTGTTTAATTTTGCAATCAGGGTAATACTGGCTTCATAGAGAGAATTTGGAAGGTTTCCCTCTTTTTCAATTTTGTGGAAGTATTTAAGGAGGATGAGGACTGGCTATTTACTGAATGTTTGGTAGAATTTGGTAGTGAAGTCATCTGGACCTGAGCTTTTGTTTTGTGGGAGTGCTTTGATTACTCTTCCAATTTCTATGCTTGGTGATTGGTTTGTTCAAGTGCTCCATGTCTTCCTGGTTCAATTCTGGGAGGTTACAGCATTCTAGAAATCTGTCTGTATTTTCAGACTGATGAATTTGTTGACATATAATTGCTCATGATAGTCTCTACTGATTCTTTTTATTTCTGTGATGTTAGCTGTAATCTCACCTCTTTCATTTCTGATTTTTGTTACTAGAGTTCCTTTCTGTTTTATTTTTTTCTTTTTGTGTATGTGTAGCTAGAAATCTATCAATTTTGTTTATTTTCAAAAAGACCAGATCTTGGATGCATTGACTATTTGGATGATCTTTTTGTTATCAACTTCATTTATTTTTCTCTAATTTTTATTGTTTTTTTCTTTTGCTAATGTTTGGTTTTGATTTTTCTTCATTTTCTACTTCCATCAGGTTTGTGACTAGTTATTTAATTTAGGCTCTTTTTGTTTTTTGACGTATGCTTTTATGGCTATAAACTTTCCTCTCAAAATTGCTTTTGCTAATCCCATGTGTTCTTGTAACTTGTCTCTTCATTTTCATTTCTTTCCAGATACATCTTAATTTCATCCATGAACCAGAATTTTTTTCAGATGCATTTTGTTCAGTCTGTATATTTTGTGGCTCTTGCAGATTTGCTCATCTGGTTCATTTGTGGTTTCACCTCCTTGTGGTAAGAAAAGATACTTTTTATAATTTCAGTCCTGTTCAATTTGCTGAGATTTGTTTTGTGTCCCAGGATATGATATATCCTTGATAATATTCTATGAACACTTGAGAAGAATGCATATTCTCTTTTGTTGGGGTAGAGAATCCTGCATATGTCTGTTAGTTCCATATGATCTATTACTGAAAATTTAGGCTCTTTATATGTTTGTTGATTTTTTGCCTGGATGGTCTATCTATTGATTTAAGTGTAGTATTGCAGTCCTCTACTATTATTGTGTTGCTGTCAATGTCTACCTTTAGGTCTGTCAGTGTGTGTGTGTGTGTGTGTGTGTGTGTGTGTGTGTGTGTGTGTGTGTGTGTATAAATGGACTGGCATACATATTAATGATAGTTACTTTTTCTTGATCAATTGTCTCCTTTACCACAATGTAGTGATCATCGCTACCTCATGATACCCTCTTTAGTTAGAAGTTTATCTCATTTAAAATCAATACTGATTTCCTTTCATTACTGTTGCTTGGATGAATTTTTCCATAGCCTTTAGACTTTCAACCTGTGTTTGTCCTTGAATCTGATATGAGTTTCTTCTAGGCACAATATTGATGGATCCAGTTTTTTGATCCATCCCATCACTCTATCTTTTGATTGGTGCATCAGTCCATTCACATTTAGGTGACAACTTATATGTAGAACTTTCTGTCATTTGTTTTTCATAGTTTTCCTGTGTCTGTTGCTTCATTTATGGTTTGTTTTTATTTACTTTTCCTCTCTTCTTTTTTCAGTGTTTTTTTTTTTTTCTTCAGTTTTGCCTATGTATTAGTATAGGATTAAGTTTTCTGACTGTCATAGGATTATCTGTTTATTCCTAGCTCTGTGGTAGTTTTATGAGTAGATGCCATATCAGTATTTATATATTCACAGAGATTCTATGATTTTCTTTCCCCTTTAGTGTTTTTTGTTCTCTCCTGTTGGCCCTGTCTTTATTTTGCCTTTGCTTTCCAATTTGTCACTATTTGGGGGGTTTGGTGGCTCTTTGTTTTTGTTTTCCCTATTGTAGTGTTCCTTTAAGTATGTCTCTAATGGCAGGCGTGGTGATAGAAGAATTCATTACCTTTTGTTCAACTTTATTTCTCCATCATATTTGAATGATAGTTTTGCAGGGTAGAATATTCTTGGCTGGTAGTTTTCATCTTAGTATTTTGAATACATCATTTCACTCTCTCCTGGCATAGGATTTCAGCTGATAAATCTGATTATAGCCTGATGAGTATACCTTTGTACCTATGTACAGCCTTGAAATTTATTCTTTGTGACATTTGTGAGTTTTAATATGATGTGTCTGGGATAGGTCTTTTTATAGTTAGACATTTTAGTGTTCTATCTGCTTCTTAGACCTCTGTGGTTACTTCTCGTGACAGTTGTGGAAAGTCCTTGCTAGTTTTATTTATTTATTTTGTAAGACAAAATACAGGCTTGAATGAAGGCAAGTGAAGAAGAATTTTTTTAATTATTTTATATTTTATTTAGTTTTTCACATTGGTAGTTTCTCCCAGATCTGAGAATTGAACTCAGGAATATGTGGACTTTTTTCCTTCAGAGATGATTGATCGAACTGCTAACCCACTAGGGCACAACCCCTGCTATTATTTCTTTAAGTAAGTTTTTTTTTTTTTCCTGTGTCCCACTCTTCTCCTTCCAGGATACCTCTTATCCTTATATTTGTTCTTCTTATGGTGATATTTCTCATAGGTTCTTAATTTTTTCCTCAGTCTCAATAGCCTCTCCTTTTTCATGAGAGTGACCTCTGTGATCTTGTCTTTGATTTCTGATATTTGTTCTTCTCTAAGATTGAGTCTATTTATGGAGCTTTCCATATTTATCTTCAATCCTTTACTATATGTTTTTTAACTCTAGCATTTCTGATAGACCTTTCTTCATCATTTCAATCTCCTAAGTAAAGAATTTTCTTTTGTTGTCACTTTTTTTTTGATGAGGTCTTAAACTTGGTTTTGCATGTCGTGTGGGCCTTCTGTATCTCATTCAGCCATTTTTATAACTGTTATTTGGAACTCTATCTGTTAAGTTGTCCCAATTAATGTCAGTGTAATTATTCTCTAAACAGGTCCTGGTTTCTTTTTCTCTTTGTGCCATTTGTGGGGTTTTATTTTTTTCTTGGGGCGGGCGGGGATAACTTTTAACTGTGGCATGGCTTGCTTCTCTGCTTTAATTTAGAACTTTGGCTTTCTTTTTATTTTACCTTAGATTTTTTTTCTTGAATGTTGATGTTGGGTCCTGGTGTGACTGGTACCAGACACTTCACCTCAGTGGGGGACAGGGTATGTTCTTCTCTCTAGAATGACCTCTTGTGGTATGCCATTAATGCTGTTTCAGTGGTGTCTGCTGGCTTCAGTGGGGTTGGAAGGTCTTCTCTTGTATATAGGAAGCTCTCTAACTCAAGGACCAAGCTCACAGGCAGTCCCTATGAGTTCTTTTGAGCACTGAGGCAGCAGGCAGCTTTTCATTATTGGTTATGAGGAGATGGGACTCACTCATCACAGTTCTCTAGTGCAGGGAGGTTCACATTTTCCATATGCTCTGTTGTATATAGACACTGAAGCTTCTTGGGATGATTGTGGCAAGACTCACCTTGTCTATAGTTCCCCAGCAAGGGACTAAGTTCAGTTTCAGCCCCTATGACCTCTGTCAATCACTGTCGATCACTAACTGCAGGTCTTTAGAGGAGGAGCTCTCCATTGGATCCCCTATACTCTGTTGAGCACAGAGACTGTAGCTTCTTTGGATGGCGAGAGCCATGTTCTTCTTACCCACAGTTCCTCAGGTAGGGGAACAAGATCAAGTCAGCCTCTGTGAGCTGCTTTGATTGATAGAGGAATGGATGCAAGGATGTTCCCAAGCAGGTCCCATGTGCTCTACTAAGCACAGAGATTGAAGTGTCCTATATGATGTATAAACTTAAATGTTCTTCAATACCTATGAGAAAAAGGTAAAACTATTTTAGTCTAGTGTTAGATACCCTTCTTAATATGCCCTAACATGTTTTTAGCCATATTCTTTCCCCAAGAAAGTTCTATGTAAATTGTCTAAACTAAGCAAACTGGCTTAGGACTGACCTAGGATACCTATTATGCCTTTCTACCTTAAAACTTTTGCTCACACCACTTTCTTAGTTTAAATGCTGTCCCTTAACCAAATCCAACCTCTTTCTCAAAGCCCACCTCACCATTTCTGTTCATATGATATCATTTTATTATCAGTATCCCTTTCCTCTTGCCCCTTTGGTGTCTGCTGGCCCTTATTTCCGTTACCAAAAAGTGTATTTCTTTGTTTGAGGGTCTTTTCTTGACACCAGAGGCTATTTTGCTCTCCTGTTCAGCTGATCAGCTATGCCAGATAATTAATACCATCAGGGAGTAGCCCTCAACTAATGACTGAAATGAAAGGGCATATGAATAGCTCAGCCTTTCTCACTCTTTCAAGACACTGACTACACTATTCTAGTCTGGCTGTCAGAAATCCCCAGTGAGATTCGATTATTTTTATATATAGTAGATACTTGATTAATAACCAAACCTTTATTGCCTGCCCTCCCTTCCTTATATCTCTTATCCCTACCCTACCATTGCTTTTTCCTGAATAACTAAGTGGGCCTGAATCCTTATCTCTGGGTTTGCATCTGGGCAATCCTAAACTAGACAAGGAATTTTTCCTCCTTCAATTTGTAACCTCTATTATATTGTAGTTAGCCTCAGCTGCTTAACTAGGGAAAACTCATTAGCTATCACTAAATAAATATATCTGTATTGCCACTCATTCTAGAAGACACTATTCTGTTATATATATAAGAATCAATGTTATTGTAAATCAATATGTGGAATTTGGTTTGATTTCCCATGAGTCAAATAATTTGAGTTCAAATTTGAAACTACTGTTTTCTCTCTGGCCATTAATAGCATCACTTTACAAAATGGCTTATCTCTCACTGTTGCCAGTCCTCTAATACCACAGACCTCTTGTTGTACATTTTAGGTTTAGTTCTTCTGAAAAGTTACTTTCTGCCTTTTTTTGGTGCCTTGCAAATGAATGTTGTGTATAACACATGAACTATTTCTTAAGAAAGAAATATGCTGTTTCCTGAAAATTTAGTGAAAGTTCATGCAGTCATTTTCCCTTAACCAGATATAAATTTGATTTTTGACAATATATAAATAAACTTTATATAGATCATTTTACTATATAATTAATTTTATACTACCTAGAGATATGTCTAATCTTTGGCAAACATTTCTTTTAAAGTTTTGTATTAACACTTCATATGTTTTCCTTTTTCTCTAGCAGATTATATATTTTTTAGTGGAGTCTAAGTTTTATAAAATTATCTGCAATAGTAGCTGATTTTCTTTCCTCTTTAAGACAATGAATAATTTGGTGGTTGATAATGATGAAATATGCTGAGAACTATGCTTTAACTTTACATAATTTAGAGATAAATTCAATAAAATTGAGATTTTCTTTAACTTTACCTTAGATGCTTAATATAAGATAATTTTCACATGTAACTTCTGATAAGGGTGCTTCTGGTTTTCATACCTCATACACATATTCTATATTGTTGAAGACAACAGGTAATTTATGAACTTTGGACTAGCTCCTCCTTTGAAAAATAATCTTTGCTCTTTAAAACTTGAATCAGAGAAGGTGATGACTGAGGTCATTCCCTGCTTCATGTAGAAGAGATAACAAATGCTCTTTTCCAGAAGTTACGCCATCAGGAATGCCACAGCTTACCCCCACCAAGACCCCCGCCCTGAAAATTGGGAAGAACAGTGACTGCACTGGAGAGTTCCCTGGAGAAATTCCACACATCTGAGAATCTGAAAGACACATGTGGTAGTGGTTGCGGGGCGGCAGTGGCAATGGCAGTTCAGCTATAGCTCCATGAACAGTAGCTGCAAGACAGCCAATGGAACCAATTAACAGGGCAGCATGCCCAGCCTCAAGTCCTAGGGAAGGGAATAGGGAAATTGCTGGTAGCACACATGCTTGGCTGGAATGAAATCCAAAGAGAGGGGCTTTAGGTTGGGATTCCAGCCCTCACACAAGTGAGAAGCCTAGCAAAGAGCACTAAGGAGAGGACTGCTCTTTTCACCAGCTCCTTGGGAGTCATACTCCAGCTCAGAGAAACTGCCACCACAGCAGATAAACTCACAGTTCCAATGTGAGAAGAGAGTTGGTGATGCAAATGGCAGAATTTCATCTTTTTTTAATAGCTGAGTAGAATTCCATTGTGTACCTATAACACAATGCTTTACCCACTCATATATCAGAGGGAATTTTCATCATTTCCAGCTCTTGGCTATTGTAAATAATGCTACGATAAACATAGGATGCATGTATTTCTGTGAGTTTATGTTGTGTTTGTAGGGTATTTATGCAACACAGGAATAATTGGCTTATATGGGATTTCTATTTTCAGTTTCTTGAGGAATCTCCATACAGCTTTCCATAATGGTTGCAACATGTCGACTCCCACCAATAGTGTAGAAGAGTTCTGTTTTCTCTCCTTCCAGATTTTCTGGGAAGAGGCTATAGGCCAGTCTCCTTAGGCAAGACTTTATGACTGGATCTAGCCAGTGCCCTGTGTACAGAAGTGGTGCTCATCTGAGCCAGAGCACCCTCCAGATTTTTATTATCCTGTTCTGGCAATCTGCGTATGACTCGTTAAGACTCCTAAATCACAAGGAGATAGGACTGACTTTCACCCCTGAGAAGGAGTGGCCAGAAGAACCGTTAAGCTTGCAACAGACTTTATATGAGCCAGAAATAAACCTTTATGGTGTAAGCCAGGCGATTTCAGGGTTAAGTTGCTATCTTGCTGTTACAAGACTATTCTGAGTAATACAGAAAACAGTGAGGAGGTGACCTCTGAACTGAGTTTCGAAGAGCCAGGAACAATAAAACAACAAAATTTGTGAAGAACTCTTCCTGTCTTTCATGCCAGGGCAGGACCTGGTCCTTTAAAAAGGTAGGAACATTCTTTGAGATAAAAATAGTTTAGTAATCCAGAATTTAAGGAGGTGGTCATGTCTACTAAATGTTATATATGATAGAAAAACGCACCATAAAATCTGATATTCAAGGGCTCTGGTAGGCAGGGTGCACACCATACTTTGTTAGCAGTCCCCAACTTGTCTGATTTAAGGCCTGTTGTGCTCACTCTGTGTTTGCAAATACATTTCCCCTTACTGAAAATGACAGCGTAGAATAGCAGTTGTCAGAGATGAAGAAAATCAAACACTTTTCCCTTTGCTTTGTGTACATCCAGAAGTGACTTTAATCCTTAAATGTGCGCATTTATGATTTTTATGGGTTTGAGACACTTTTGTTGAGTTTAATGATAATTTTATCTGTCTTAAGATTTTCAAAGATAATTTTCAGAGTTTTTCCACTCTTGGAAGTATCTGAAAATGAATTTTTTTCATGCAGACATCAATTTATATAGTTTATAAAGAATTCTCAAGCATCAGTTTATTTTATTTATACATCATCTCACCCCTTTTACTATATGAGTTGCATTTTATTCAGCAACAACCATGATGTGAGGAGGAGTCTAATCAGAGGCGGAATTAATGTTGCTTGAAAGAGCAGCATTCTTTCTGTGTACTCAAGTTAATTGTTGCAGTTATTTAATCACTGAACCACTGCTCACATTTCTTGTTTAAGTCACTTAAACTTGATTTTTTTCTCTTTTTTTAAGAATGTCTGGGGCTGATAAGGATTTAAATGAATTTGTAGCATTTAAAAAATGTTCTCACAATTGATTGCAGCATGACATCCATCAGATTCTGTATTCAGTTTTAGTTTTGTTATTTTGAAGCTATCAGATAAAAAAAAATCTGGGTTTAATATTCTGCAACAGGTTTTTCTATCATCATGTGAAAGCCCAGAGGAGCGCTATATCTGTGTGTGTGTATGTGTGTATGTGTGTGTGTGTATGTGTATGTATATATATTTTACTCTTCTATTTTTCCTTAGGATATTTTTGACCCCAGATACTTTTTCCTTTAAATTTGACTGAGCTGTGATCATGACTCTGACCTCTAGCCTTGAAAGAAGAGGAGTTATGCCTCTCAGGAGCTATGCCTCAGGCATTTTGCAAGTAGCTGGCAGGGATTATTTCCCAGGCTGTGAAGCGATGACCTTCTACTGAGAGTGAATGTCTGCAGTACACGTAAATTCCTTCAGCCATGATTGAAAGCCTTAGGTTTGTTACCTGCTCTGTGAATCAGAGTTCCTTCTTTCTCTGTGGAGGCCTGGTAATTTAGTGCTATATTTAAAGCCACATGTTATGTGTTCACATGTCAGTTAATTTACTGTTGGAGGTCATATATTTTATTTTTGAGTCCCATTTAGTTTAGAAGTAAATCTGGAATTTTGGAATGAAAACTGGATGAGTTTTTACTACGATTAGAGGGCACCTTACCTGTTATTTCTAAGCAAAGTACCCTGACAGAACACTGTCAGTTGTTCCTAACTTGTCTGATTTCAATATCCCAGAGAGAATTTCTATTGCCATGTAAACTATCATAGTAACAATATAAAACTGATTGCTCTGATAGTTTCAGAATACATTAAAGAGAGGAATGAAATTTAGAATGATTAATAAGTACTTTTAAAAAAATCTGTGGACAGGCATTTTGTTTTTATTTTCTGAAGTGAACATGAGCTGTCAATCTGCAATCAGTAAATTTCTAGTTTAAAAAATGACACAAATCTTCTCTCTTTTCATTCTGTAAAGTATACATTGTAAGATAAAAAGCTGATTTTCAGCATATGTAATTTTTAGCATGAATGATAAAAATGTTTTATATAATTTAAGTTCTTGTGAAAATCTTACTGTCACTATACTGTCAGGCCAGTTCCAATATAAATGTGACTGACAGAATTTTGAGAAAGCTGTAGTAAAGAGAGGCACTAAGTCACTGAATACCATGAAAATGCTTATAAAGCCAGGAAAAGGAAGTATTACAAAATACCACAAGGGATATCTCATATATTATTCCATTTTATCCTAATTAAGAAGTTATCTTCTATGGGTTAAAACACTTCCAATTTAAATCACATGAAACTTTTCTGGCAGTAGAACCATCAATGTGAAATTTGTTAGATAGGACCAAGTATTTTGATCTAAAATAAAATTTAAACAGTAATTCATTGATTCATTAATTCATTCATTCACTCTTTCCTCCATTCAGAAATAGATAAGGAGTTTTATAATGTTGTTGGAGAATAGTTCTATTATCAAATATTTTTCTTTTTTATTTATTGGTGTTTATTACCTCTTGTTCATAATGCTGCATTCATTTTTGAGTATTGGCATTATATCTCAATCTATATATCACATCACATCTTCCACCAAACTTTGAGTGTCCTTTACTGCCATCTTTTCCATTCTTTCCTTCCTTCCCAACTTCCACCCCCCTGGCAGTCATCATCCTGTGTCTTAAAAGTTTTTGTTGGGGTTTATCTATTTATTTGTTTCATTTCTTTCTATCCCACATATGAGTGAAACCATCCTGTATTTCTCTTTTTCTTTCTGATTTATTTCGCTTAACATGATCCCTTCCAATTCCATCCAGATTGTTGCAAAGTGCACAATTTCATTTTTTCTACTTTAAGTAGCTGCATAGAATTCCATTGAGTATATATACCACAGCTTCTTTATCCAGTAATCAGTTGATGGTTATTTAGGTTGATTCCTTGTCTTGGCTATTGTGAGCTGTGTTGTTATGAACATGGGGGTGCAGATAATTTTTCTGATTAAAGATTTTGTATCCTCTGGGTATATGCCCAAGAGTGGGAATGCTGGATCGAATGGTAGAGCCATCTTTATTTGTTTGAGGAATCTCCATACTGTTTTCCAAAGACATTGTACCAATTTATATTCCCACCAACAGTGTAGGAGGGTTCCTTTTTCTCCATGCCCCCTTCTAACATCTGCAATTTTCAGTATTTTGATATAGGCCATTCTTGCTGGTGTGAGGTGGCATCTCATCAGAGTTTTTAATATGTATTTCTCTGATGATGAATGTGTAGAACATTTTTCAGTTGTCTGTAGGCCATCTGTGCATCTTCTTTAGATAGATGTTTATTAAGTTCTTTTGTCCATTTTTTTGAGTGTCATATCGTTTTTCTTATTATTGAGGTATGTGAGCTCTCTTATCTGATATAATTTGTATGAATATCTTCTCCAATTCCATGTATGTTCCTTTTGTTTTAGTGATGATTTCTTTTGCTGTGCAGCAGTTGGTTTGCTGTGGTCCCAATTGCTTAGTTTTGCTTTGGTCTCTTTTGCCATAACTGTTGCTTCTCCAAAGATCTCTTTGAGACTGAGGTTGTGGAATGTTTTTCAACACTGTATACTAAGTATTTTATTATTTCATTTCTTATGTCCCAGTCTTTGCTCTATCTTGAGTTAACTTTTGTGTATGGTGATAATGAGCAATCTAGTTTCTTTCTTTTCTTTTCTTTTCTTTTCTTTTCTTTTCTTTTCTCTTTTTGCATGTCTTCCCAGTTTAAAACTGAATGGAGATCAATTATGTAAAATCAATTTAATTTTGCTAAATTCATCTGTTTAAATTCCAATTGAGAAAGCATAACATCCAAATTATATTGCATCATTTATTCTCTCTTGCTTCGTTTTGGTTTTTCTTAGTAAAGGAAATCTGTGATATATTTGGATTTGTATTGAAACATCCCTGACCTATGGAATATAGTAAAACAGGAAAATCTGAAGCACAATACTTTTTTTCCATCACCATAATGACTTGGGATAATTAGATACTGACTTAACATCTTAGTTTTATTTCAGTCAGTCCCTTTCACCCTCACCTTTACTTACGCCTTTCTTTTTTTCTCCATCCTATATTCTGCGATCAAAATTTTAATTTAGCTTAGATGAAAAAAACTAGAGTGGTATGGCTGGGACTGTGATTATATTGTTTTTCAGATATTGGTCCTAGTCATGAAATCAGAATATAACTTCATTTTTGAGTTTTAATGATCTCCAATAGGATAGTAGCACATGGTAACTTGCTTTGTAAGCCTACCTTTAGAAGGATGTATAAATTATCTTTGTGGAATTGTGTAGGGCCAAAATATAATAACTTATCTAAGTCAATCTGATTTATAGTTAATAATCTTTCTTCCATCTCTTCAGCCTCTACCTTCTCCTTAGCACTGTGCCTCAATCATTGTCTCAATGACATTACTAAAGTAGCTTCACAAATGCTTTACTTGACTACAATCTTATCTTCTAATTTACCTTCAGAAATACAGTATGATCTTTTAAAATATGTTTTTCATTTACTTAAGATCCCTTATACCTATGCATGATTTTTAGGATAATAAAGAATTTGAGGTTTCTTTTTCTGTAAATGCAATATCGATAAATTTTTGGAGGTCATGCTAGTATATATTTATAGATTATACACATGTTCATGGTTTAAAATACTAAGGTATTATGCATATTATACAACATGTATACAAATAGAGCATTTCCAAAAGAAGGTTATAAGAATAATTGTAAAAGAAGTTCTAATATTTCCTTCCCATTCTTTTCGTGTTGTGCAAGAGATGGGTGTATGCACCCATCTTTGGAGAACAGTATCACTTCCCTCCTTGCTACTTATCCTAGACCCATAGCTAAATAATTACAGAGGCTGTGGCATGTCACCTCCTATTCTGTCAAAAATACTTACCTCATTCCACTCCATTGCCTATAAAGCCTCTTCTTAATTTTTATTGGATTCTCAAAACTATGTTCATGTGTCATCTTAGGAAAACAGAATTATCCTCTTTGCTTCCAGAATACATTAAATAAACATTTGTAGTAATAGTTTATAGTGTAGATATTTATGGTTTAAATATTTTTTTTCTGTCTTTCAAAAAATTAGGACCTCCTTGGGTAGCAACTATCTTGTCCCTCTTTGCATCATTAGAGGCAACCTAATGTCTGGCACATAAAATGAATTCAGGAAGGAAGGAAGGCAGAGAGGAAGGAAGAGAGGGAGAGAAGGAGGGATGGAGGAAAGAGATAACAGGTGTGTTCAAGATAAAGCAATCTGCTTCTGGTAGAACAAGCATTTTAATCTATCTCTCCATTGTTCCCTAATGGTCAATTGGTAATTATTTATCTTTATTTGCATTAATTTTAGGTGGACATATTCTGTTTATTGTATATCATTATCAAATATAAATATTGCTGATTTATGTTCTGTTTTTTTACAGGTCCTAAATACTCACCTGGCAACCTTTTCCTATTACAAGTTTTATTTTTGTCCTTTAGAAAAATATTCTGTTTTATGTCATATCATAGGACCTACACAGGTATGCAAAATATTGAAGTGCTTAAAGTCCCTTTTGAAATGAAGTGTAAGGCTAGAGTGAATCATAGGGAGCAGGTTATGGATAAGGATAATGTATTTTGATGATATTTAAATTCATTCAGTAAAGACCAAATAAGTCAGAGCAGATCTGCTGGTTCATCAGTTGTGCTTCTTCTGCATCCTTATTAGTAAACTGTAACACATTTTATAAAGACCCAGCATTTCCCACTGGGCACAGCTCTAGGTTAAGCCTAAAAAGCAACTTTCATTATAGATCGTTCATTGAAAGTGGAGTGAAGCAATTACAGTATCTCTCTGAAGTGGTATACTGGCCAAACACTCTATTTTAAAATAGTGCATTATACTGGATTAGTTATTTAATACTTTAGCTATTACTGAAACTTGGAAATGTGTAGAGATGCCCACTTGGGCTTATTGATATTGTTAGAAAAGCAACAGATATATTCTGGAAAAAAAATTATCCTCACCAAGCCTCTTAAAAGATAAAATGTAATAATTCCCCAATTGTTGTTTTAGTGTTATTCACTTTAGAGAACCAAGGAAAGTTGTTTTGAGAATTTGCAGAAACTGATATTTATCCATTTGACTCACTATAGTAATCATTACTCAGTGACACTTTGATATAACTAAATTTCTATTCTGTTGATAACTTGCCTTTGAGCAAATTTAGATGTAAAAAGAGAGGAATCAAGTATTTAATCTGCCTGAATTTGCTCATTTGAAAAATTGAAATAAAATGCATGATATCTGCTTTTTAATATTGGAGCCATCATAAAATCCTGGCTCATTTTAGGCAAATTAGTTCTTCTAAGGAGTCAAATAGTCTCCTTGAAAATGGTTGACTCTTTTCTTCTCAAAGTAATGGATTTTTGTCACCTTTCTCTGATATTGGGACTAGAATATTTTCTTTAAATTTGAAAACTCTTAAGTTATTTGAATATATCAAATTTAAGTTATGTGAATTAAATTGAATCCTAGGATTCTTGATGCTGTTGAATATAATTTAAATTTGAAAAATATTTTCTTCAGCTATTGAATAATTTGCAGAATGTTATGCATTTACACAGGTCATTTGCACAGGAACTTTTTTTAACATTGTCACTTTTGCATATTCATTATTAAAAGTATGGTATGATAGATACATGTTATGTATAAATTTTGGGGTGTATTATTGTGGGGTATCATGCTGTATCAAAGATGTCTTCTAGATGTTATGATTTTATTTATATAGTATTAGTTAATATGTGCTTATTTGGTCTTGGTCTTAACTTTGCCAATTTTACCTTTACATTAACTAGGACACAATCTAGCTTGCATATCAAAATTCTCATCTCCACTGGTGAAACAAAAATGAACTTTTCAAATTTGATTCATCAATAACAAATGAAATAAATTGGAGAAACAAAAGTAATGAATTTAGGTGAATAACATTTATGTTAGTTGATATATTCACCTGATTTCTACCAATATGAACTTTCACTAATCAAAGTGAATGGGATTATTTAAAATAATTACTTGCTATGTACTAATGAAATAATAGTTTGCTATTTTCTAGATACATTTAATTTCTTCCCCAGATTCTTTTTCTTATTGATGTATTTCACTTGTATTGATATATAACTTGGTTGAAATCAAGTTTTAATACTGTCTGTTTGGTTTAAGTTTTGACTTCTGCTTGTGAATTGTGATTTCAGGCCAGCTTTTTAAATTTGTGCTTCTATTTTCTTATGTGAATAACAGAATAATTGACTAAACATCACAGAATTGTTTTAAGGATTGAATAAGTAAATAAATACAAAAACTTAGAAAAGCATTGGCATGGGGGTTATTTCCTAGTCTATTGTTAAGGACTGTAAACTAAAGTTTTTTTTTAACTTGATATGAAGAGCATTTATCAAAAGACCATTTAGCATAAAAAGTGAGTCAAATGAGAAAATTCTCATTATTAGAATGGCAGGTTTAATGGAGAAGTGTAAGTAGTCTCTAATACTTCTTGAGTTTTTTCAACAATTAATCTTCATAATAAGGTTTATGGAAACTATATGTAGCCATCTTAGTGATGTAGAGAATTAACCTCACATTTAATCTTATATTTTATATCATATTGTTACTTCCAGTTGTTAAAATGTTTAAATATGATATTGTTTTCAGAAAACGGTAATTAAGCAAAATAATAAATAATACCTGGATCAGGTAATACTTCAGACCAAGAAAACAGGAGTGGTATTAAGATTGTAATTTATTCTATTATGAAGAATCAGAACACTTAATATCAGGTTGTTCTCATAATGTAAATGAATCTGAAATTTGTGAAGAACTTTTTCTCAATTGATATATTGTTTTGAAAAATTTTATATTCAGGGTTTAGTATAGATGTTTAAAATGAGAAAACCTTTATATTTTAAGAAAAATATATCTTTTGATAAATCTTTTGGCAATTTTTAGAAACATGGAAGAAATAGTAACTATTCTTTGGTAAAATTATGTGTATAGATCTTTTAAAATTATCAACAGTGGGAGAGTTGAAAATTGAAATGGCTTATTTAAAATATAATCTTATTAGCAATATTTAAATGAACATCAGAATTATGTTTGCTTCTTTCTCATAGGCTTTATTTGTAATCATAATCTAATCCAAACATGCTCATGTCAACTTTTGTCAGATTATACCATTGTACCAGTCAATTCTAAAATATAACTAACAACTTATTGGTTTTTTTTCTTGTTCATTTAGATATCTATTACAGATTCACATGTAACACATCCTCATGTTATTATAGCACAACCTCAATTTGTTGTTCTTTCTTGTGTCATCAGAGAAAAAGGAAATTCTCAGTGGAATTGCATTCAAGTTCTTGCTTGGAATAGCACAAATCCTTTGAGTTACTTTAGATTGACAAAGCAGTGTGAAATTGTGGTAGTAGAAATTATGTTTCTTTCATATGGAGAGTCACTAGACATGGAATTTATGAGGTAGAGGAGTGCATAGTTTGAATAACATAATCTACTACAGTGACATAATCCCTAGGTATGATCTTTGCTTAAGAAAAATTTTATTACAGTTTTCTATGGAAGATGATTATATCTAAAATTATATTTCATGGACAATATATACATCTTTCAATTTTTTTATTGACTGGGTTTCTTATATTTTTTCTGTTATATCAAAACTTTCTTTGAATCTCATATGTTAACACATTTTTAAAATTAAGGTTTCTAATTTCAAGAAGCCAAATCTCACAGTAAACTAGTGTGAATACAATGGAGGACATAGGTTATGCATACAGGGGATTTCAGGGAACCCATAGGCAGAAGTACTACTGGGCTCATATGGAACTGGAAAGTTGTCAGGGATGACTAGTGTTTTATTTTCTTCTCCTCCTGCCTTTCTATACATGTCTTTCCTTATTTTTTGTACATGATTTTCCTTCTATTCTCTTTGCATATGGAATTTCTTTTTACTTGCACTCTGGACACATGTTCAATCCCACAGCTCTTGATTTTACCTGTTACTTCTTCAAAAATCATTAGTCTGAACTATGCTTTCTTAACCCCAGTTCTGAACTTCCAAAAGAGAGATGCACTGACCAATAGGCTATGACTGGCTAGGATCATGGAATTTGACTCTCAATGATAGGAAATTTAGGAGGGGAAAAACACAGAAAGGTTTGACAAACTTCTTGTCTATTATGCAAAGGTTAAATTTCTTATTAAAAATAAGCAGCTCTAAGTTTGAATTCTTCTGTAGCAGGAAATAAAATTTAGATTGAGTCTCCTTTGTAGGTGTATCTTGGATGCCAGGCAAATATCTATAGTGTTCATGTGTGTGTGCATGTGTACGCTTGTAGACAAGTCATTGGGGGATGGGTAGCCTTGCCTTGAGCACCAGAGGGTCCTTTTGTAACCAAGAAGTACATTGTTTTTCTTTATCAGTACTGCTCTTGTTTCTCTTCACCTAGCTGTCTAGAGAATGCACCAAAAGCTTACCTAGAGGCAGATAGGAAGCAGAGTGCCTAAGTACCTATTTATTTGTAATTCACCTGCACTTAATGTACTCTGTTACTTATACTCAATATACTGTACCTGTTCCTTACACCTTATTAATACTACTATCCCACTAAAATATATTTAAATTTTACCCTTTTGGCTATACCTTGATATTATTCTTAGAGTTTTTTTTTCACTGTCCAACTTTTAAGAGTTCCATATATACTTGGCAAGGCTTGTGTGTTGTCTTGTAATCATCAGGTTATGTTGCTTTCATGGTTTTTTCTTCCCATGTCCCTTAGACTATATTTAGAGAACTGTGGTCATTCATTGGAAAGTAATCATGTGCACTGGAGTTCAATGATCTTACACCTTTCCAAAGGTAACAGATTTGGGGGTTTCCTTGTCATGTGAACAATTGTCACTGTAATACTTTGAGAAATTCGTTTGTGTTTATCTTGACTTTGATTACAGTAAGAAAAGTGGTTGTTATTTGTAAATGTCTAGGTACTTCAGGGACGCTTTGCTGAGAATTTTGTCTTGGATATTCTTGGAAGTTTATATTTTTAGAATTTTTATTTTTACATTAGGTATTTTTTTGAAGTGGCTTACTGTTTGAAATAATTATGTGGCTTTTTTGGTAAATTTTAAAATGTGGCAATAATGTCTTTTGAAGATTCTCAAGCCCATGAGTCCTTGAGAATGTTTTATATATATACAGTAACTTTATGTGTAAATATATAAGTGGTGCAAGTTTAAAGGATGTTGGTATTCCATGTTTTTTATTTCTCTTGTTGACAGTTCTGAAAATTCTAAAAATGCAAATATAAAAAATCAAAATAAGTAGCCCTTATGGTGAATTTTCTTTATTTTTAATAGTCATATCCTTATGACATAAACAAGTTCTCAGTTATGGTTTTTAACTTTTGATAGACAGAAAAATGGAAGCACACTAATAAAGTTTTAAAGTCTTCAAACTGGTCAGTTTTGAAGCAGTTAAATTGTGAGAGAAAGTAGTCTTGGTTATACTTACGTTCTTTTATGCGTTTGGTTCCTGCTTCACCCAAGAGGCAATGTTATTTCAATGCTCCAACTATACAACTAGTCATCTCCCATTAGACCAAGTTTGCTGTACATATTGTTTTTCTGGAGTGAGGAAAATAAGAGATTCTCAATATTCTTAAAAACGTTTTTCAATCTTTGTCATGCTTTAAAATACATATTAAATTTATAAATATAATTTCAGTGTTCTCTTAAATTATTTGGTGTGCTGGTAAAGCAGATTAAAATATCAGTGCATTATATTCATTTCTCCAACTTTTTATTTACAAAGTTTCTAAACCTAAGAAAGGTATTAACAATGGAAAAATAATTTCCCCTATAGCCTTCAATTGGATTCACTAGTTTTGCCAAATTTGCTGATATCTCTCTACATGTGTATATGTATGTTTTTCTTCATATACCAGACATGGTTTATTCGATGAAAAGGAAATCACTTGATTACTCCTGGAAGAACTTTATTACTTTTAATATTTTTGATACAGCATTCCCCTATTTTTTAAAATTAATTAATGCTACTGTAAAAAATATACCTCAATCAAATGTGGATAGCCAGTTTCCGTAGCCTTTTCAGTTACCTATTTTGCTCTTTTTTTATAGTAAGAGGTTGATTACAGTATAGCTATAATTTTATCCATTGTCAGAAAAAACTTTGTCAGTGACTTGAACACAAATTGTCTTCAAAATCTGTGCCAATGCTTGTCTTCCAGGCTAGTTTACCCATGCTCTATGCCAGTTACTTTTATTTGTTTTTATGTGCTGGAAAGTGATTTAGAGTCAACAGCAGGTGGCAGTGCGAGCAAAGGTTGTGACATATAATCAGTTTAGAAAGGAAAATATTTTTCAAATCTACAGGAGTAGTACAATTAATAGGATATATTTAAATGGAAATATATTTTTATTGAAAATTAATTTTATTTGTAGATTTATTTTAGGATCCATTTAAATTGTAGGATAAATGTAATTAAAATACTAGAGACTGAATTTTGTTTTAATAAAGGGACTAAATTATTGAGAAAAGGCAGTTTGATTTTTCCTCGTTTTTTTGATCATTCTCTTATAAGAAGAAAAAACATGAAGAGTTATAATAAGAAAGATTGGGTAGTTTGAATTCTGTTAAAATTTTCAGGAAAAATGTCACAGCAACATCATTTATTTCTATTGATGGAAAGGTAGTTATTTTAAAGTGTTGTGACTAATTTCAAAAAAGAAAGCTTTCAGAAAGAGTACTCTAGTTCAACAGGGCAACCCATTTTCGTAAAGCTTAAATGGCTCTGGACATTTTCAGAAATAATTTAAAATATCCTCTTTAGTTATAACCTGTTTCATAAGCTATGATTTTTGTTTCATTTCTCTTTCGTTTTAGAGAAAAGGAACCTGGAAAAGAAAATAATTTTTGTTCAAGATATTTTATTTGATCTTTCACTTTTTTGTGACATTTTACAGGAAGCAATGAAGACTTTCGAGGGTGAAATATAAATATTTATTTACTGTTCCTTAGATTTTAATAGATCACTACCTGTGTTTGAATAACTTATCTATTGTTTATTTAAGCAATTGCTGATATGTTCTTTTGTCATCTAGACATGAACTAACAGCTGATTACCTTATTAATAATCTAATTTAACTTATTAAGAACTCAGAACACTTAAAATTACAATGGAATTGAGAAATTATGTAGTTTAATATCATCATTTCTCAAATGAAGAAACTGAGGGATAAAAGAGATTTCATTGAAAGAGATATAATGTATGGAAAGCCTTTTTATCTAACTCTTACTTTTAGGCAAACTCAGGAATGACTCAAGTGCAAATATTACTTTATTTATTTACATTCTCTGGACACCTGCATTTGGGGGAAAGACTGGAGGTCCTATAGATCCTATGCTTTATTATGAAAAAATTATTTAAATGACATTTTTATTGCCTATAAGAAGCACACGTTTTAGCCACTTGACTGAATAGTTGACTCCATGCCCCCATTTGTTTGATGTATAGTTAAAATTAGATGACACTTTCTGAACCCTGCTTTTAGTGCTTTTTGAGAAATACCCTGTATAGTGACTTATGTTTGCTTAAGACTGATAAGTGAAAATTTTTTAAAAAAATTTAAATTCCATTAAAACAGAATAGTAAATCACTAGACTATTTGACTGGGACAAGGACTCATGGGCACAATCATTGATTCTCTAAGGAGAAGCTTTTTTTTTTGTAAAAAAAAGCACAATATAACCAAGCTATAATTTTTTTCTTCCAGGATTGCATTCAAATTAGGAAATTAGATGGAAACATTTTATACAGCATATGTGAAACACATAATTTTGAAATAGAAATATATTGTTTTTAATAAAATATCAATGATTTATGGAGGTTGTTAACTAGAAACCACATTTTTTTGTGCTTTTGAAATTTAGTTGTGATTAAGTTTGTACTCATTATTCCAATAAAGTCTAGCATTTACATTTAGTAACTCTTTTTTAAGTTTAGGCAAATCACTGTTTCTTGAAAGTTCTCAGGTCAAGTGAATAGCCAAGTGAAAATGCTTTAAAAATAGAACTTTATCAAGTTTGGCCTGAGGTAATCTATGTTTTAAATTACAGCACAACTCATTCCAAATCAATATAATGAATTGATTTGTAAACGTTTCAGGCAGGACTGCTTTCTTTGGATTTTGTCTATTGAAATGCACTGCATTTAAAGCATCTTTTTCTCCCCCTGCATAATTAAGTCCATGTTCTTGGCCTTTCACTGAGTTTAAACTGGGTTTAAAAGGCAAAAATGTATGTTAAGACAAAATTATGCACATCCATTATTCTTCGTCTTATAAATATTGAAGCATTTTCCCCCTTTGTTGAGAAATAGAAGAGAAAATAAAGCTGAATGCTGTGAACTTGAGTTCCCATTTTTTAAAAAGCTATTTTGTGGAGTGGACGAAATTAAGCTTACTATCCTTAAATATCTAAATCGCCTGAAAACACAGTATAATATTTTTACAGCTATGGTTATGTTTAAATTATAGTATATGAAAAAGTAAAAAGGAGCAAGACAGTGGTTTACATTTTGAGAAATTAGGAAATATCTTGAGTTAATATATAAACTAAAGAGCTATAAGAAAAGAGCAATTCAATTAATATTTACTGAGCACATATAGCAGGTCCTCCTGTGTGCCAGGTATGTTAATCACTTTATAAGTAGCTTTCAGTTTCATATAACAAAACAATTTTGAAAGGTATTTTGTTCCTCATTTACATATAAACAAACTGGAAAGTTGTGTGATTGAAGGATTAAAACACAGTTCTCCATAATGATATTTTGGACTCTAAAAGCATCATGTTGTTTTGCTATGTAATAGTTGACAGGTATTGGGGATATAAAAAATAATCAACCCTGTTCTTGTTTTCAAGAAATTCATATGGTGGTCTATTGTGAGAGATACATTCAAACAAATAATTTACATTATCATGTGATTAGTTGTAATATATATTGATGTACTACCATAAGGGAGGGAATTATTTCTTATGAAAGTTGCTAAATGTATAATTCCTGAGTTGTGAAAAGATAGAGTGCTGAAGAGATGAAAGTCCTGTATCTGATTTTGAAGGGCTTGGAATTTTATGATAAATGATTGAGGAGCACTGGATTACTCTGCTTTCAAACAACCCTCATGAGTTTTCTTCTTGGTTGTTGTTGCTAATGGATTCAGTTGTTTTATGTCTTTTTATCTCCTCAAATGTTCAGTTGTGGGATTTCTCTTTGGTGTTCTCAATAATAGTAACCATATTTTGAAAGCAATTTTGCCAATTTTTATATTATTGATTCTAATTTTTTCCTGAAAAAAATAAGAATGTAATATAAACTAGAAATTTAAAATCCATAGTGTTCAAGTTATACTGCTCTGCAAGTTAAAAGTATTAAAATATGTAGCAGTCATCCTGAAAAGAAGAAAATATGGAAATGCAGCAATTCCTCCTCATAAACACTTTGGACAGTAGTTCCTCTGTCACGCGTACAGTTTTAACAGTTGTTTGTCTTTCTCTTCCCTACTAAGCAAACATCCATATCACTGGCAGCAGTATAACTCAGAAATAAAACATCATTAAAACTTTTCCCATTTTTTTCCTAATTATTTTCTAAACATGACTCTAAAATTAATAGAATGAAGGAGATTTTTAAATCAGGAAAGGAGTAAGTACTCTTTTTATTCTGGGTGTCAAATTAAATATAAATATAATGAAATTGAATCTCTAGAAAAGTAACGATTTCTCATTAGGGGTTTTTTTTGTTTGTTTTTTTTAACTCTGTAGGCTTAAAAGAATTTAATGTTTCTAAGGATACAGCATATGTGAGATTGAACTGCAAAGTTGTGTGTGTGTGTGTGTGTCTGTGTGTGTGTGCATGTGTGTGTTTAATCTTGCTATTGCCATATCTTAGCAATTAGAAGGATGGTCACTTTCCTGTTTCCATTTTTTAGGATGTTGTACTAAGTTAGGAATATAAGAGGCCCAAACAGATTCTAGGTTGATGTCATCATGCTAATATCAGAAAATATGAAGTGTGATACTGAACGTTGACTTTCCTGCTGAATTGCTTTGTGCCTAGGAGGCAGAATCGTACATTCATATTAGCTGGTTAGTATGTAAGATATAATTGGAAAGCAGAGAGTGTTTAGTAATAATTATACAAGTCACTTCAACTCTATATACTTCTGTTTTCTCAATAGCATGGAAAAGTGTGAGCTTCAATTAATATTTGGGATTATTAAATCACAGATTTAAAGGTTTAAAGTGTGCAAATCTCATTATTCTAATAAAAATTCGAATTTCCTGCATGAAACCTTGACTAGCCTTGAAATAAACTGCTTCCGAAGAAGCAAATCCTAAAGTGGCCATAAGAGGGTGCAAAGACATTGTAGAAATGAACAAACTGAGTTCTAAGCATGAAAAACAACTGAGAGAAATATGTTCTTTGTGAACACAAAATATTTAACATTTCAAAAAACATTCAAAGCTTCTTGAGCATTGCATTGAACATTACACGAGTATATGCTCATCTGAGTATAAACCAACTTTTTTTGATTTCTTCTGAATGAACGAGTTGTCACTGTCTTGAAAATCTTAAATAGGATTCAAATCAATACAGCAATGTTAAAAGGGGAATGTCATTAAGGTTGCTGCTATCAAACCAACTGAATCTAGAGTTTTTAAAGTCATCAATTACAGTTTTAAGCAAACCTAGGTCCTAAGTTTTATTTTATCTTTAAAGATGAACTTTTGCTTGAGGAAAGGAAATCAATTCTTAGAACAAGAGGCTTTGAGAAAATTTGAAAAAGATAAAATGTTATAAAATATCTTCTAAATATAAAAAAAGTTAGTCCATTTGTAAATTTGGGTTGTAAAATTGTTTTTATTTTGTATGATGTAATTTTGTAGAGCATATATAAAGGCTGACTCTAATGGATTGCGTGGTCTTTGCAATGTTAATAAACCCAACAGAAACAAAACTAAACTAAAAATTAAATATTAATAGATTAATTAACAGAAGGAACATTAAGATGCCTCTTACAGAGCAATAGTTTTCATAAATTTTTTTGCATGGTCTTAATTGGACAATTAGGTGAGCTCAATTTTTTTCAAAGTAGTATCTTTTGTCTGTTATTTGATAACCTTAGAAGAAATTGAGAACTTATCTCTTATTAGTTGTGAGAGGAAATAAAAATAAATGATTCTTGGACACTCAGTTTTAGGCTATATTTGAAAGACCTACTTTAGAAATAATCTCTTTGGTGATTTAATGTTAGCTTTTCAAAATAAAATCAACTTTTGAAGTGAAATCTCACAGGAGATGTTAAGTCAGTGGAAACATTTTTTGTTGTTGTTGTAAGATGTCATCTACTAAGAGATGCCCCAGAGCTCACATTATTTCTCTTTTTTTTTTCACCAGGATCTTAGAACCACAGGAAACTCCTAAAAATTTCCATCTTCCTTTGTTTTTTTGGTTTTTTTTTTGACCATCCTCCATAAAAGTTGAATTAAGGGAAGGTCTGGTAACATGGTTCGTTACATTGATGTGTATGTATGAATCAGATTCTTGAAACTTCCTCATCTAGGTAGATGTCGAGATTATAGTTCTAGATACATAATAGTAACAATATCCCTGTATATACCTCTGAAAATTCTTAGTAAAGGCAAATTACCTGTACTAGGAAGATAAAATAACATTTGTTGAATACCATAGACTTCTCATAAATATTAGAAAATTATCATTGAGGGCTGGCATTAACCCAATTCATACTATAACCTTCTAATTCTAGGAAGATCTAAGATTCATACCAATCTCAAGAATTAAAAAAAGATATAATAAACCTCAGCTATATAAAATAAGCAAATAAACTTAAATAAAAAAGCAAACAAATTAAACCCAAATTTCATACCCAAAGAAGAGAGAAGTCTGATCATATCGTGAAGGAAAATAACTCAAAAAGATTACAAGGACAGAAAAAAAAACATTTAAGCTGTAGTCCATTTTGTCAATATTCGATTATTACATGAAATTCATTTTTAAACAGTTGTTAGTTTAAGACTAATCAGTACTTAATAGCTGGAGTTCTAAAGAGATGATCTTGTCTTTCCTCTGTAGTCTCCGTTTGCTCAGAAGACACCAGCACTTTTAATAAACATTCTAGTTATCTCTCAGTAATAGCTGGACACTATGGTTTAGGTATAACTGAGTTATAAAAGGCAGTTATGTCTTTTACGTGTTGATATAGGATTTCTGTGGTTCAGTATGCTACATTGGTATTCTTTATAGTAGTTAATTTTGTAGCTCAGCTGGAAAGGGTTAGTGCTCTTTTGACATATTGTCATATTGACACTGTTAGGGTAGAGGAGAATTACATTAAAAATGCTACACTGGAAATAAAGCGTTTAAAAGAAATTGTTTTATACTGTGACCATAGATGATATTTTGTTGTTGTTTTTATTATTCGTAAGTCACTGGAGAGAGCCAAAAGTTTTAAAATTCATTTCTCAATCTGTGCTAAGAAATTCATGCCATCCTTCAAAGACAGGTTGATATTTATCTTTAAAGTTCTCAAGGGTAGGAAAATCTATAAACTACCTTGGTGACCCATCTTAGTATGGAATAGCCCTCATACATTTTTACAAGAAAGAATGAAGAAAATTTCAATGGGCATTAAAATTGTCAATTTCCATGAATCACTCTGAGAATGAGAGGATAACTACACATTTCTTCTCTTCTCTAGTGGAGAAGATGAATGACTTCTTAACACTACCCTGTGTTCTTACTGAAGTCATTTAGGTTCTGTGATGTTAAATGAAATGAGATCAAGAACAGCTGTCAGGAAATGTATATAATTTGAAGAAAACGAGAGGTGGAGGAAAAACTCCTGGATATCCCCTTCTTCCATGTTTTTTTTTTTTTAAATTCATAGATTTCTTTCTGACTTTCTTCTGGTCACATCTATTTCTCCAGCTCATTTTCTCCCAAGCTCCTGTCAGTGAACACAAGCTTAGGTCATGACAAGTCATGACATTCATTTGCAGAACTCTCTGAGGTTCTGTGATAGAAACAACATGATTAAAAAAATAACAATTAACTTAAAGCTGATGCTTTTAAGGGTAGAAAGAACATTTGGTGAGTGAAGGGAATATATGTAGAAGCAGCAGCATGGAAAGAAGACTCCTGCTCCTGTGTGTAACATTAAGGTCCTGCTCTGTTAGGTCTCAGGGATAATCTGTTCCCCTGTCCACATACATCATAGTTTGGAACTTTAAAGAAACACAAGAAAAAGCAACCAAAGCAGGACTTAAATTTTAATGAGATGATAATTTTGGACTACTTTCTCCAGAGATAGTCTATTCAAAAGTTTTGTGGGTGAGATGCTATTTTAATGAAAATCTGAGAAGAGAAATGCATCATATTACTCCAGAATCAAGCTGTGGTAACGTTTCCATTGGATATTACATTAGTGTTCTGTGATCTGCTATGATTCCAGATGAAATTTAAGGTGTTGACTATAGACTATAAAGTCCAAAATTATCTGTATCCTGGTTATTTTATTCTCCCCTATTGTGATACATTGTAAATTTAGACTTTGGGGGCATTCATGTTGCAGATTACCAGATTACAATGATTGGAATTAGAGAATAAAATGTGTTTTAGACACATGCACATTAGGGGAGAATAGAATCAATAACCCCTGTATATTTCCTACTATCACATGGATTTTAGTATTAACTAAAATTAATATGCAAACACTGAAAATTTACACCATTCTCCTATTTGATGAAAACAAAATTAATAGAATGCAAGCCTACTGGTTGTAAACAAACAATCCACTTTCAGTACAAATTTGATGGATATATTTTTATTATAGTATTGGGGGAATTTTTTACCAGAGATTTGAGTTTTTAGGTGGTTGTTCAAACTCTGATAGGCTGTCAAAAGTAATTCTAATTTTCTATTAGTGAAAACCATTTCGGTTTGTGCTGCTTCTCATTGTTTTGTTTTCTTTTCACTTTCATTGTTCTAATCCTTTAGCTTATTCAGTTTTTCTTATGATTCCTTCTACAAATTTAAGATTATGTTTCTGAAAAGAAGAGTAATTATTGCTAAAATACTTGAATTTATGGGAATAATAGGACTGTGAACCTATGAAAGCTCTCATATGATAATATCAATTTCTGTTATTTACCTTTTTCCTCTTTACTGATGCCAGTAGATTCTACAGCAGATTGATGAGAAATTCACAGTTTCACTGAGCCTCTCACAGGCCTAATCCACTGTCCAAAAGGAGGCTGAGGGCTCCATGGACTCCTGGGTTTCAGCAAGATCATATGGCTCTGGGTGTTCCTGATGCTGTACCTCCCTAAAATGGGCTTATGGGAAGAAAGCCAAGAGAGTACAGGCTCCTGCTGGTAAGAAAATCACTCTTCATTCACCTCATTTCTGTAAGTACCCACAACAATAATTCCTGAAACATGTTGTATTTAGAACTGCTACCCTTCTAAAACAAGTATCAGGACAAATCCCATTATGCTTTATATTCTTGTTTATTTAAATCATCTTCAGTGTCCCAAGAATGGTGGTTCATAGGTTATCAGCTAGGACTATGTTCCATAAGCTTCAACTATGTCCTACGATAATCACATTGTCTCTACCACATACTCCCAAACTCTCACTGTGCTTTTAGTTTATCATCAACATCTAAAATTCTTGACATATTCAGTTCTCTTTTCATCAGTCCCTTCACCCTTTTTATTTAACTGAAACCTGGTCATCCTTGGAAACATTGATTCCCTGCCATTTCTCTCTACTGGTGGCTGTTTTTATATCTCACATTATAAGTATAATGACTCCTTCCTTCTTTTTCAAAGCCAGGAACAGAGCATCTTCAAATCTCTCTGACTTTGACCCTCTCTTTCTACCATAACATCTCCTTTCTCTTTCTCTGATTTTCTGGCCATCCTTTTATGAGAACCCTCGTGATATCCTAGGAAAATCTCCCCATTTCAGGCATTTAACTTAATCACATCTACAAAGTCTCTTTTGCAGATAAACTAATATATTCATACTTCCAGGGAATTGGATGTGGTGATGTGTAGAGGGACATTATTTTCTCTATTAAATCAACATTCTTATATTTCCAGCTCACTTAATGATTTCCTGTCTCCAACATTATTTGATTACATTTGAATCTTATCCATTTACTGTACTACTTACTCTCTGTTAAAGTCTTAGTAGACTCACTGTTCTCCTTATGCAATTTATATTCTATCGTCCTTTGCTACAATTGCTCCATTATAGATGCTGTCAACCTTCCTTCCCCTCCTCCCCACCCTTACTTTCTGCAGCACTCATCAATCTGTGTCCTGGGTTAAACCCAGCCTCTGCCTACCTACTTTACACCTGCCCCTGAGCAGTAGAATGTGACTGGATAAATATCTATATATCTATATATCTATATATCTATATATATGTTCAGAATGATCTTTCTTATCCCCCTCCTCCTGTTTCCATTCATAAGGAAGGACTTTAATAACACAGAGGTTCGGACTCTATGCTCTCATTTTACCCTGCACTAGAGAAGACATGACGTTATCTAAGTGGAAGATTGAAGGAGAATTAGAAGCATCTACCTCCTCTTCCTTGGGATTTGGTTGCCTGAAGTAAGTGGGAATTCCCCCTGCTCTCTGCTAAGTTGTCATCAGAGAGGTCTGATCCTATGGAGGAGTTTGTAGTTTTCAAACTCTGATGATAACTGGGTTGTCAAATCTTTAAAATTTTGTACTTCAGTATTAGGAAATTTACTTAACCATAGACAGTAGACATATTTTATAAAGTCAGTGTTACAAATATACCAAAGTAGACACACTTTACAAAGTCAGTATTACCAATATATAGCATACAATGTGATATAATGATATTTGGTTTCATAATTGTCTTTTTTCATCTTCTATCTCAGTTGAAATTGAACTTGAGTGTATCATTTGACTATCTCCAAAATCTAACCTTCTTCTTAAAATAACCCCCTTTTGCTCACCACTCCTGTACTCTGCTTTATTTTTCTTCACAAAAATTACCAACGCTTGAGATAATATATTTATTTATTGGATCTCTGCTTCCTTTGCTAAACGTAAGCACCAGGAGGGTAAGACATTTCTTTTAGCTATATTGTTTTGTGCTTGTTTGGCACTGTATTTGGCTCACAATGTATGTTTGTTGAATGATTATTGAAGGAATAAATGTAAGAATATTTTCAGTGTAATTTGAAGATTCAATTTAGACACCTGTAATTTTATTTCGCTTTATTAAAATTATGCAATCTCTCAATTATACAGGGTAAAGTTAATTGATTTGGAGATTAAATATGGTAACATGGTAAAAAGTGATTAACAGAGTTCACAGGTTAAACAATTAAAATAATTGAATATTCTGGTGCAGAACAAAAATGTTCTAAAGTTCTGTGTACCAGAAAGTATGTGTTTTCAGTGGAAGTATGTAATAAGCAACATCTATCAAATATATCAGATATATATATCAAATGGTGTCTGCTTCGACTTGGGAACATCCTCTATCTTTTCAGTCATAAGTGTAGAATAGTAATCTGAATGTCAGAATCCAAGCAAAAAAGTAAAGTGATTAGAAAAATCATAAAATATAGAAAAAAAAGATGTTTCTTCTTTTAAGTATGCTATGGGGGAATACGTTTTTGTTGAAAGAAAATTTTCTTTTGTACACTTTTTGAGTTCAAGTGGCTTGAAAAAGTGAAAGCGTGATAAGATATCCTCTTTTAAAAGTCTTAGTGAAATGTGGTTTTATCAGCAATTGTGAGAGAAATGCTGCTAAACAAGAAAAAGTTTTTCACGGGCGGTCTCATGATAAAAGATGAAACATATTAACCATTCCTCTTTTCCGGTATTAGATTTAGGTTTTTCTTTTGAGAACTTTCCTTGTCCTATTTGTAGTCCATATGATTGCTCTTCTAGAGAAGGCTACAAGGATCAGGCTTGTATGATCAACGTATCCCACGTACTTGACCACAATTATAATAACAATTGTAATAAAAAAAGAAAAAAATAAATTGAATTGAGTGATAATGGCCATCTTGCTGGAGGCACATGAACTCATTCGAAATCAATTCTACAGAGCAAATTTTTTCTGTATGAAAAATCTGCCAATTTACCGAAATCTTATATTGTATTATTTATTTATTTTTTTTTTTTGGTAGAGATTTGCATGAAGACAAGCAGTCAGGAAGTCAGGAGAAAGGAGAAAAATGTACTTTATTTTATCATTTTATTCGGATATTCATCATTGGTTGTTTTCCCAACCACCTGGTCTTGAACTGTAAACCTTGGTATATAGGTGGACTGTACCTAGTTTAACCAGCTAGGCCACAAGGGTATGCCAAAATTTTATTTAACTACTTACAAAGATCACCAAAATTTGTACTTTGTGTAATGCTTTTACATTTTTTTCAGGATTCTAAGTTTGATTTTTCTTTATAAAAACATTTTACAGAATGCTGTATTTAGTGAAGTCTGCGAATCATGGGTACTTATTTCTCTTAAAATATATATTTCATATCTGGAAAATTTTTGCCATGAATAACCAATAACATTTATGTGATTTTCTTTTCAATTTCCGTTTACTTCCAATTATTAATGTCATTTTTTTGGTATCATCATTTTAACTGTTAAAGTTCCTGATCAGTTTCCCATGTGGTATTTAAACCTTAGTTTATTCCTAATGTGGGAGAGTACAATCTAATATTTGTTGTGATTTTTCCTTTTCCTTTGTAATTTACTTTATACATAAGGAATTTTAGTTGATTCTATTTTGATTTTTTTTATCTTTTTCTCATATGTGCAAAATATAATGTAATTATATAGTACATAACAGTAATCCTAGTAATTGCTTCTGGTCATCTTAATTTTCCTAACACTGTTTTGAATAATTTTATTAATTTTAATAAAAACTTAGGAAATTATTTCCATGTTCATATATTCAATTATTCATTATAATAAACTAGAATAGCTTTTCATTTACTCTGAATGGTTTTTTATATAATATTCTCTGTTCTTTTAAGCATTTTAATTTTCTTGTATGCAATTTCTCAGACTGCATATCAGCTTACTTAATTTCTAGCAATTAATTATAAAATTTCAGCAAAGACATTATTATTAGACAAGTTTATTTTTACAGGACTGACTTGGGTAAAAAAAATGTTGTGGCCAAATGACCTAAAATGTTCTTTCTACCACAGAAGAGAGTCTTACTAAAAATGGATTTAATGCAGAGCTGAGAGAGAGACAGATTGCTGACAACATCCTTTGAACACCTGGATCCTGTGCTTAAAAGATTGAGGTTGGAGAGTGAGTTCCTGGGATGCAAACTGTGAACAAGAGATTAACGTGTAAGAAGTATATTAGGATCAACATCTGTGGAAAGAGGGATGGAGGCTGACTGGGCACAGGAAGAAATTGGTTTTGTGATGCAGTCTCCACAAGGACTGTAGACTTTCCCATCATTTCTGTGACTGGAAAGCCTTGACCTAGCTCAACAATTTTCCTATCATCAAGGTACTAGGAACAGAATTTTAACCAGAAGTTTGTATGGGAAACATAGGAAAAAAAAAAACAAAAAAAACAAGGGAAAATAGAGCTTTTATTCAGTCCATGGTAAAGCCTTAGGAGTGTTGCACAGTGGAGGACTTCTCTTCAGTGACTATTTGTGTCTCTTAGATGTGGGATTTCTTATCCATGGAATGTGCTGGAGAGGATCACAGTACCATTTTTACCTCTGAAATCCCATATTTCCAGTTTCATTATTCATCATAACTTTTTATAAAAAAAGTTATCTCATATTCTAATGCTATAAGTTTCTTATTAAAATTTCCATGAATTACAGTTTCCATGTCGTTCTTTTTCTTTTGATGATTATAGTTACTTCATTTCATAAAGACCAATAGGTCTATTAACATTCTTATTGCACAGAATTAGCTATTTATGGAAGGGAGAATCTTTAAATAGTGTTTGTACTTGTATCCAATGTAATATGGGAGCTTATTTTCACTTACTTGAACCCCACATCTGCATCGCATTAGATACTAAGACACTTTTATTGTCTCTGAAAGTATTGAATTGTATAGGTTTATAATAATCTGTATAATAGGTTATTAATGAAGAGATAAATTTTACAAAGTACGTAACAGAGCAATCTTTCAAAAATTATCTGAGGATATCTGACTAAACTTTCTCATACACTTAACTGCTTTTTGAGTAGTTTAGTTCCAAACGCTGCATTGTGTGCTGGGATAATGGTGGTAAACAAGATAGAAAAAAATGTCTTGACTATTTGTGATTTACTAGAATTGTGAGAGAAAGAAGACAATAAGAAAGAAAATTTTAAATATAAGTGCCCTGCAAAATATATTAAATTAATGGATAGAACTTGGAAAGAGGGAGACACTTTACATCGTGTCATCAGAAAAGACCTTGATGGATTATAATTGAGCTGAAAATTGAATAGTAAGAGAGCTTATTACACAAAGGTCATGAGAAGCAGAATTCCAGGTAAAGAAAGTAAATAGGATATGAGGGCAGAGAGATAGGTAGGAATCTAATTATATATGTCACTATAAGCAATAACAGGACACTTTGATTTTTATTCTGATTGGAATAGTATTCTAATGATTAATTTTAAGTAAAGGAACCATAAAATCTGATTCATGATTTAGAATGATCACTCTGGATTTGGGGAACATAAGATTGTCAAGGAATAAGGAAGAGATGGAAAGGCAGGTTAAGGTTGGAATAATCCAGGAGAGAGATGATGGTGGAATATCAGAGAAGATGGTAGAAGTGGTAGAGTTAAGAGAAATGGTAGAATTAAAACATATTTTAAAGATGTAATGGTAACATTTGGTGATAATTTAGATAAGGCTAGGTAAGATGGCAGTAAAGAAAACAGAGAGATCAAGAATAACTTTGCTTCATCCTTTTTTTAAGTAATGTCTTTATAAGATGGTAGTCTTTTCTTGCCTCTTCCATGTCTACCTCTGTCATATTTAGTGATAGACCCGCTTCCAGTTGCTCTCTTTAGGGACACTGTCTGAGAGCAGTCCATCTTTTGCTCCAATTGCCTAGTGTGGGGAAAGCAGACTTACTATAATTCAGATACTGAATATATCCGTCTTGAAAATCCCATGTTAGATTTACCAGCCTTTGTTTTTGCTGTTACCCCTTGTTACAGATTAAATGCTTGTGTCTACCCAAAATTCATATATTAAATCCTAATACTCAATGTGATAGTATTTGTAAATGAGGTATTTGGGAAGAACCATCGTGAATGAGTTTTGTGCCCTTAAAAGGAGACCCCAGAATTCTCCCTGTCCAGAAGTATATCCTCACTGGACATCACATCTCCAGACCTCTTAATCTTGGACTTCTCCACCTCCAGAACTATGAAAAATAAATGTTTGCCCCTTGAGTCACCAGTCTATGGTCATTTTGTTATAGCAGACTAAACAGACTAAGATACCCTGTCTTAAATTGTTTCATCTATCTTTCTGGCTTCCTCCAAATCTTTCCAAGTTCTACAAAGACAATTATATCCTCAAATATTCTCTCCTGTTTGTGGTTTTCTCCAGTCAATAGTGAAATTAATGTCTCTGTGCTCCTTTATTTTTTGTACTTATTTCTAAAAGTGTATAAAAAAGCATTTTCCATATGGTATTTTCATTGTTTAATTTTTTGTCTCTCCTGTAGGAATGATTTCTTCAGAAGAAAGAAACATGTCTTCCTTTTGATCTTTGTATTCCTAATACAGAACCTGATGTATTATTGTCTCTGATTAAATGCTTTACCAATTAAAGGCATTGAATTACTTTCTGTTGTGTTTCAGTTAATTTGACATGTAACCACTTATTTTAAAAATAATGACACCTAAGTGTCATTTCTTACCAAAATAGTTATTTTATGTGTTTAACAGTTTAAAGGGATATTAATTTACATTATTTATTTTCATTCTAAATTTCATTGCTTATACTAGATCAGATAGAGGACTCTAAAAGTTATATGTTTTACTGAAATTACTATCAGTTTTTGAGTTCCTCAGTCCTAAGCTGCTTGATGAAAACTTGTCAACAGTTCATTGCAGACTTGCCACATGAGCTCTTAGGTAGGTTTATTTTTAGGAAGCATCTTGCCTTAAATCTGCAGGTAGCAATGCTGATGATGAAAGTGATGTCATGTGTGAAGAGTAACATAGACTAAGATTCAGATTCAGCACATGAAGACATGTATGTTTCTTCTAATTTTTAAAGATAATATTTTTCCTTTGCCTTTAAGTGAAAGGACTGCAGGAGATAAACAGTCTGATTAATTAAAATGGGAAAGTACTAATGTGTGTCTTATTTTGGCAGGTAAATTCATCTTTCATATTTTCCTATTGTAATAATTGTGCTGAATTTAAGTTTGGCTGGGAGAAGGCTTTAATGATAGAATATGCTTGAAAAGTAGCAAATTATTAGCAAGGTCAAATAAACATTTTTCTATTTTAATCATTGAAGGGAAACCAAAATAAATTATATTTTGACTAAAAATAGAACTGAGAATTGTACCTCTATCACTAGCATCTAAAGAGTTGTATAAATTATGTATGTGATTTTAGGTGTCTCCAGTAGCATACTTTTGAGACATATTTGAAACAATGTCGTACTAGCTCATCTTAACAAAACTTTCTCTTCAGCTCAAGTTCTTCGCTTCTCTTTACACTAAAGTGATTGAAAGAGTTATCTGCACTTTCAGTCCCCAAGTCCTCTGTTGCTCTCATACTCACTCTTCTCAGGCTTTTGTCCCTCTACATCCTATCACAATTGCTCTCATCAAGGTCAGCAAAGACCCTCAGTCCCTTAAATCCAATTGTTAGTGCTCATCTTACTTGACCTATTAGCAGCATTTTACAGTTGATGATTCCTTTTTCCTGAAAATTCTGTCTTCACTTTTCTCTAGGACACTACACTCTTTTGAATTTCTTTCTACATTACCATCACATATTCTCTCTATCTATTTTTTGATTTGTCTTCTTTATCTTGACCTTTTACTGTTACTTTGGCCCAGGGCTCAGTCCTTGAAGCTCTTTTCTCTCTCTCCTTACAATGTTGGTGGTCTCATATGCTTCATTTCTTAAATCTTATCCATTTGTTGACAATTACCAAATTTATATCTTTAGCCCAGACCTCTTCTCTAATTCTAGAATCATACATCCAGCTAATTCTTTGACAGCTGCATTTAGATGTGTAATAGATATTTCACAACTAACATGTCCATAAAAGGATTACTGCTTGTCCTCCTTCAAATTTACTTAACTTTTCTCCCTATCAATTAATGATAACTCCAATTCTCTAAACGGCCCCCAAACTAGAGTCATCTGTGACTGCTTTCATTGTCTCACAACTTATAGTCAACCTGTTAGAATATACATTCACTCCAAAATAAATTCAGAATTTTGCCACTACCCACAAACTCCTTTGCTGGATTTAATTTTCCAACATCCCTCAATGGGATTGTTGCAGTAAGTTTCCTAACTGGCCTCTCGTGTTCCATATAAGTCCCATTCCAGTGCATTTCCAATGATAGTCTGAATCACCTTGTTAAAATGTAACCCATATCATATAGCTCCTCAACTCATGGTTCACCAAGTGACTTCTACAATTCATGATGTATTTGTCAGCTCAGGCTACTATAACATTATACCATAAACTGAGTGGTTTAAACAATAGACTTTTATTTTTCATAGTCCATAGTCCTTAATCTGAGATTAAGATTATGCAGATTTGGTTCTTGATCAGGGCTCCCTTCCTGACTTGTGGATGGCTGCCTTCTTGTAGTATCATATGGCAGAGAAAAGAAACTCTGTTATTATTTTAGTCTTCTTATATGGGTACTAATTCCATCATGAGTGGTCTATTTGGGGACTTTATTTAAATTTAATCACACCTCAAAGTTTCTGCCTCCAAAATCTATCACATTGAAGATTAGGACTTCAACATATGACTTTGAGGCTACACAAACATTCAGTCTGTAACAGCTTATAAAAATCTGCTGGCCCTCATTAGATCTCAAGCTTTTCTTACAAACTCTGCTCAAATTATGATCACATTTTTATTTTTACTTGAGCATGCCAGGCATATCCCACATCACGGCCTTTTAACTGATTATTTTTTCTGAATACTCTCCCCCAGATACATGTATGGATCTATACATACTTTTAGCTCAATTGTCATTTGTTCCATGAGGCAAAATTTTACATTTATGACATTCCTCCTAAGACTCCAAGTGTCCCTTACTTTTGCTCAGTTTTTTCCCATGGTACTTTTTACTTTCTAATGTATTTTATACATGATGGAGACAGTGACTTGTAACTCTCTGAGTATGCTTTTAAGCTACTCTTCTTAGGCCTATTACATTTTGGTGGGACATATAATTCATTATTGCTAATTGTATGGAATTGATGTGTGTTACTTTGAGATCAAGATGGTTAAGAACAGATATTCCTTCCTCATATATTTGCTTGATCAATAGAAACTGCTATAAGTTTCTTTTGAGGCATACTTTCTGTAGAATGTTCATAGAACATCTAATTGGAGTGTGATGTGAGGAGAAAAACATTTTTTATTCTGTTCCAAATTTATATTCAGCCTCCATTATGATTAGCTTATATCCTTGGTTTTAGTATCTTTTGAATATTACTACTGGGAGCATAAATGGATTTGTGCTTTTATTTGAATTTGAGTGGAATAAGTGATAGCTATTAATGGAGTGAATTATTAACAAATAAAATAATATGAATACTATAGGCATCATTATAATTTCCTTAGATGAATTAAATACAGATGATACACATTCAGGATCACTGAGAATTGATAATCATTTGTACTTATTTATGAGAAAGTTTACATTTTAACTTGCAGATGAGCAAATTCAAAGAAATTTTTATTTTTTCAATATTGTAAAGGCTCTAAGCAAGCATTTTACTTAAATGTTTACTTAAATGCTTAAAGCACAGCTTTAAGCAAACTTCTAATTAATACATGCCTGTTTCCTAGTTGTCACAGTTTGCATTCATGACTTTTGCTATTGTTGATTTGCATCCTGTAGCTTATCAGAACTGAGGCTTAGTCAGGAGTAGACTGTATCAAATAGGATATGGTAAAGGCAGGAGAATAGAAATTTCAAAATTATGAACAGGTGAGTTGTAGACATAGGTGCAGACATAAATCTGAGTTCTAAAGAAAGCAGAAATTTTAGTGAGATGGACACAACAGGAGAAAAAGATTTCTAGAAGATACTCGATACCCTATTCTAGATTTTCTGAGCAATTATTGCTTAAGGAACCAATTATTAATTTGGGAATCAAAAAACCAAGTAGATATTTAGGTGAAAAGAAAAGAGTCTAGATGTAACTATAGATAGCCATCTATAGATTTGATGTATACTTTGAGGCTATGAGTTTATGGTACAAAATTAGTTCCTGCATCTGCTGCAAGACTGCTTGAGTTGGAAATTCTAAATACTGAAAGGTTGAGTGATATTAGTCAGGGGGAGAGTAGGTATATACACCATTGCTATATAGCAACTATCTCCAAAATTTTTGTTAATAAAATAAAGAGCTGAAAGATGCAAATTAGGAATTAAAAAGATAGTTAACTAAAATAATATTAAGCTATTTAATGTGTTAAAATTATTTTATTATGTCTTGGTAATTTGAAAAGGAATTTCATTTTTTTAATTTAAGATTGTTAAGTTTGTATGGGCTAGTTTTGTATATAAACTGTACACATAAAGCCATTGGGGATACAAAGTAATGAATTACTTGTAATTAAAGCCATTTAATTAACAGTAAGTTAAAGAAAATGAAATAAATTTTAAAAATGGGGATAGAATTCATCTAAGAGACTAAATGTGAATTATCCTTTTGTGCTCAGAACTGTCAACACTTACTGTGCATAAAATTAACCATGAATGTCAATGTTTTCAAACTCTACAGGATGAATATATTTCGTTAGAAGGCAGAAAATGAAAAAAGAAAATGCAACCATGGAGGCTTGATTTCGTAGGTCCGGAAATTAGGTTTGCTCCTCAATTGAACAAATAGGAAAAGCCAGGATAATATAACTGCTCATTTTACATTGACAAAGACATTTGTTTCAAGAAGACTCATTGGGTGGAATTTACTGCCAAATTGTATGATTTTTTTTATTAACAGGAATAATGATGTTCAAAGTTTTACTTACTCATCTTTGTTTTTTTGGATCCAGCTGTGTTCTCCTAGTGGTGACCTGGAAGTTGTATTTATCATCACCCGGCTCCCTGAAGATGCTGTGACTGTCATGACTGCCAAATTATTAAGTTTCTCTCTATTCTATTCATATTTTCCTTTTTATGTATCCAGAAAGATATGAGTTTTGATAAATTGCTTAAAAATGGTATGTTTTAGATACCATATTACAGCAAGCCACAACTACATAACCAGCTAATCTTTGACAAAGGAGCCAAGAACATATAATGAAGGAAGGAAAGTCAATTCAACAAATGGTGTTGGGAAAATTGAACAAACGTGCAAAAAATTAAATTAGATTACTCATTAGCACCATACACAAATGTCAACCCAAAATCGATCAAAGACCTGGACCTAAGAGATAAAACCATAAAATACTTAAAAGCAAATGTGGGAAAAATGCTTCATAATCTCAACCTCAAATCAGTCTTTGGGGAAGGAACAGCTATGGCAAAAGAAAGCAAACTAAAACTAAATATTGGCACTACTAAATTAAATAATTTAGCCAAACGAAAAGACTTCTACACAGAAAAAGAAATCACCGTGAAAATCAAAAGGCAACCTACCAAACTGGAGAAGATATTCACACAACATGGATCAGATAAGAACATATTCTCTTAAAGTATATAAAGAACTCATACACCTTAACAACAAAAATATAAATGACCCACTCAAGAAATGAGCAGAAGACCTGAATGGATAGGTATCTAAAGACAATACAAAATGATCTCCAGACACATGAAAAAAAAATATTCTACATTACTCATCATCAAAGAAATGCATATAAAAAACACAATGAGACCTCACACTAGTGAGAATGGCCTATATCAAAAAGACTAGAAATAAAAAGTGCTGGAGTGGATGTAGAGAAAACTCCTATACTATTGGTGGGAATGTAAATTGGTGCCACCTCTCTGGAAACAGTATGGAGAGCGCTCAAAAAATTTAGATGGAATAACCATTTAATCCAACAATCTGACTCCTAGGCATATACCCAAAGAATACAAAATCTCTAACAGAAACAATACCTGCACCCCTTTGTTCATAGCAGCACAGTTCACAATAGCTGAGACATGGAAACAACACAAATGCCTATCAAAACTTTACTAGAAAAATAAGCTGTGGTATATATACTCAATGGAACTCTATGCATATACTAAAAAAACTAAAGACCAAATTGTGCCCTTGGAGCAATCTGGATGGAACCGAGGAGATCATGTCAGAAAGCAGAAGAGACTATAGGATGGTTTCACTCATAGGTGGAATATAATAAAATGAAACAAATTAACATATAAAATCCAACGAAATTTACAGGACACAGGATGATGACTGCTTAAAGGCAGAGAAGGTGAGAGGAAACAAAGTGGTGGCAAAGAACACATGAACTCTGGGAGAGGCAGTGTGTAGTACTCACAGAATGAGAAGAAATTTCAGTGTCTTAAACTGAGTATGTGTTCGTTAACAAAATAAATAATAGCAGAATTATTATTAATAAAAGATTCCTCCCAGTCTTTTCATGGTTTTATAGCTCTTTATTTTTAATGCTGCATAGTCTCCTGCTGTCTGAATGTACTATGGTTTATCCATTTACCTCCTAAAGAACATCTTGGTTGCTTCTAAGTTTGGGCAATGATGAAAAAGCTGCTAAACATCTCTGTGAAGGTTTTAATGTGAATAAGTTTTTAAATCCTTTTGGAAAATAACAGAGAGCATGATGATGGATCCTGTGGTAAGAATATATTTAGTTTTGTGAGAAACTACACTGTCTTTCAAAGTAACTGGACATCTGGACCATTTTGCATTCCCACCAGCAATGAATAAGATTTCCTGTCATCCCACATGGTCACCAGCACTTGGTATTGTCGGTGTTCTGGATATTTACTTTTCTAATAGACTCCATTTTTTGTAAATAAATTTTATTGGAACACAACCATTACCCTTTGTTACATACTATCTGTGGTAGTTTTGTATTATGGTGGCAGAGCTGAGTAATTGTGACAGACTTTATGTTCGGCAAAACATAAAATATTTACAAATAATATTTGTAGACCTCTGTACAGTGAGTTTGCTGTCACCATTATCTTCTTTAGGTATGACTATTTTACCTTATGTTATATTCTGTTTCCTATGATCCTATTAAAACTCTTGCAGTATCTTAAGAATTGTGGATTAAGTTAATTCTTAAATAGACTCACAAGGCTTAATATCATTCAAAAATACAATGCTTTCACTTGATTTCTAGGCACATATTTTTATTCTTGAGAAAGAAGTGCATTTTTATTTTCAGAATAAAGTTATTTCCTTAAGTATATGAATTGAATAAAAGTTTATTTCTAACATATATTTTGGAAGTGTAATATTTTCTTTTAGCATTCTCTATTGCATTCCCTCTTCTTCTTTTCTAGCAAGCAATTATTTCTTTTTCCCCCTGACCTCAGTTTCACTGATTCACCCTCCCTTGTAGCAATTTAAAATAGTGCCAGCGAAAGATGCTTGTCCCTGTCTTGAATCTGTCAAACTGTTAACTAGTTTCTTCTCAGGTGTCTGCTGAAGATGAAGCGGGTTTTCAACAAATGTGTTTCAGGGACTATTTGGCTGGTTTCTCATCATCATTTTTAGCCACAGAGTGTCTTGACCAAAAGGATAATCTTACTCTTTGCAGTCTAAATATTATTTTGCCAAATTCCTATCACCACATATATTAGTAACTTCACATTTATGTAGTGCAGGCAACGGAGCCACAGAATAATTTATGATCTAAATGCAGCTCTTAATAGCAGAATTGCTGCTGGTGCTTAGAAATTAATTCAGAAATCATTGTCTGTAGAGTAATAATTTACCATTGTTTTTAAACTCATGTTGTGTAACCTAAGAGTATTAATCAAGAATTATGGCACAAAGCCAAATAGAATCTGAAGTTTCATTTTGCAGTAAAGAAGCCAGTTATTAAATTATTTTAATTATAATAAATATTTCAGTATACTCAGGTCAAGTTGTGAATGATACTATTTAATGTACATGGACACCACATATTAGACCACAATTTAGAGAGTCTAATAGATGACTCTGTCCCTATTTTATGCATTTTTAAAAATTGATAGGAACACACCAATTTAGAAGAAATTGAGTGGTTTTAAAATTGAAGTGAGATTTTAAAGAAGAGGATTTTATAAATCAGGTCAAGAGTGATGATTTTAAAAATTAGAATTGAGATGAATTAGATAAAAAACTGAAAATAAATCAGTGAGGAAGTAAAGATTCATGGACTGCTTAAAAAATTATGCTATATCTCCGATAGGTACACCCTTGAAGCCTGTACTAAAAATTTTTCTCCCTAAGTAGCTACCTGAAAATACCTGTGGAAAGTGATGATGGTACTTATGAGAATGGTCATTAACATTTACAGCACTTTCCTAACATGCTTTTTCTCAAAACAAAGTTCATTTGATTTTCATAATGTCTCTATAAGGTATCTTCATTTTCCGAGCTCCTTTATTTATAATTGTCTATACTCCCATCAGTGTTTCTTTAGGAGGAATTCAGGTCTAAAGCAGCTGGAATCTCATTCAGGAAGTAGATCTTGTGATATGTTTCCTTTTCTAAGACCTTTCTGATTCTAACATGCACTACCAGGATCCATTTGCACCAAACATTTTATTTGGGACTCTGCATTTATCTGTGTCCAAGTTTGGTTTTCCCAACTAGATGATTATTATTAATTGAATTATGAAACTAATTAACAAAGTAGGTCCATAAAATAGTGGTCATAGAAATTAAAACTTGACTTTTTAAAATTTTACAAAAAATCCTATATGTCTAGAATTTAATTCAATTTAGTTATTTCAATAAATCTTTTGAAAGTATTATATTAAGTGTTGAAGTTTTCCAAGTTAAGTAGTGTGTGATCTTTGTCGAGCTGGCAATGTGGTATGTGAGATAAAACAAACAGAATATCATCACAAAAACAAGTTCTCAGGTTAACTGAGAGTTGCTGCAGTTACCATAAACAGAGCCATCGATGACCAAAAAAATAAGAGTGCAATATAACATACCTGACACCTAAAATCTTCTGTATAGTTTGCAATACTCTTTTAAGCCTATTAAAGAGTTTGACTTCTCCCTCTCCTCTAATGTGTTAGAAGCCAGGAAAGTGTGTCTGTCGTGGGAGAGAACCAGCCACATTACGTGTAAAAATAAAAGTGTCCAAGGGAAGTGGAGACTGTAAATGAAGGAAGTTCTGAGGCAAGCGTAAGTAGCTAACTGAGGTTTAGAAAATTTGAAGAATAAGGTAGAAAATGGGAGAAAACAGGATTGATTTTAGATGTCAGGGTTATATGACCTTGCCAGGTTTCTGTGTGTGCCTAGAAAATTCTGTATGCTCCTAGCCAGTATTCCAAAGGCATATAAGGGGACTGGAACAGTTAGACACTTAGAAATAACCACAGAAATATTAGGAGATATTATAGAATAAAAAAAATATTTTTCTAAGTAGGGTAAGAAATTCCTGAAGTGAAAACTGTACCTCAGTGTAAATATTTCTTTCTTTTATATTTTTAATAATTAATTCAGGAGGGGTGCAGCTATTCATCACATTGAATTACTAAGAATGACAAAATGATAGTGTCTACTTTTACCATCTAACAAAAGCTTGTCATGCACTTTTTTTTCCCTATCGAAGAAATCTCTGTCAGCTTTGCTAAAACATAGATTTACTGTCTGGCATTATTCTTTCAAGCTTTCACTGTATGAGGCCACATGTTTCTGATCCTAACAGAAACCCATTTTTGTTATTATCTTTCTGGGTAAGTGGCTCCCTTTACTTTCTCTTATGGCCTGAGGTGGATTGGGTCAAAGATAGTACCACATTAGAATTGTATTTTTTTGAGGCAAATGCTGTTTGTAAAGAAAGACAGAATCATTCTTTGATGAAGAATGTCCAGATAGGTGCTGGGCTTTTGAAAGCATTTTCCTCTCCATATCACGGGCATCAGGATTTGTCCTTTCACTTATGATCAATAAGTATTTTTTATAAGCCAGGTAGTATTTTAGATGTTGTTGAACAAGCCAAGCCAGGATTCCATGCTATACAAGTTTATTAAACAAGTAAATACTATATAAAAAAGATAATGATAATTGCTAAAAGAAAACTACACAAAATGATGGGCTAGAAAGTGATGAATGGTCAGAATCAGCTGGTAATTTAGATAACTAGTGAAGGAAAACCTCACCAAGGACGGATATTTAAGAACTAATGTCAAGGAGAGTGGCAAGTGAAGATCTGGGGTCTGAATGTTCCAAACGCAGGGAACCGAATCACAGCAACCCCCCACAGGGTAGAAGGAGCATGGTAGCATTTGAGAAGATACTTGCTGGCTGTTCCCCAATGTTGGGAAATGTTGACACTGGAAATGTCTAGGTGAGCCATTTGACAAATGTTCACGAACCATTAAAGAAGCTGTCACTCTAAAATGTGACCCTTAATTCTGAAATCAAAGACAAATTTTCAACGTAAAAAGTTAAATAGATAACTAATATTATTCTTATGTTTACACCCTTTCTATTTTCTAGAAGGGAAAAATATCCAGTGGCAAGTGAAAAGTGTTAAGGAACAGAGTAAGTGAAATACAGCAATATTTATTCAGTCATCATTCATCCTAAAGTCCTAATTAGAAATGAGCTGAGTTATTATCTGTAAGTCCCCTTGTCAGATTTATATAAATTACATGTATTGAGAAATTTTATATACATATATGTATATACAAGCATATGTATGTTTTATGTATATCTGTATAGTATATATACATTTCGTATTTTGCATTGTACATACATTGTATATATGTATATATAATTATTTATATGTATTAAAATTTCACACATGATTTTTATTTAGTTCTTTCTGCTTTGCAAAGCAGTTTGACAGATGAGGACATTGAAGTTCAAACTACTTAAATTATTTAAATAAATTTATAGTACAAAACTAGCTAGCTATAACTTCAAAGCCCTATTCTTTTTCATTATGCCATGCTAAATTTTGAATTTTTGACAGAAATGGAAACATAATTTTTTTGTTGTTATTTCTCTTAACCGGATCAGAAGTATGAATAAGTTGCCTAGGGAGAAAATGTACTTTAACTTACTTAGACTACGGTTTTCTAGATCTCTGGAAATGTTGTATTACATAAATTTGACAAACTCAAACAAAATTATGCTATACAAGATTACGTTACATGTTATGAAAGAATTATCAGATAGTTCTTGGAAATATTTTGCCAGTCTTGTGTAATTATGTGGGATAGAAAGTTAACTAAGGCTTATCAGGACTTACAATGTTTCAGAAACTATTGATCATGGTAACTGTTGTCTCTTTTAATAGTGCTCAGTTTTACAAAGAACTTGAACTACAGATTATTCAAGTAATTTATGCAGGCGGGAGAGCTAGATTCTTGTGAGTCCTAAGTGCGATATCACTCTCACCCTCCAGTACCCTTGCAACTTGAAAGTATTAATATTTCTTTTTAGGTAAATGGAATAATTATGTTCTCATGCTCTTTCAGGTAGGACTCCTTTTCATCTGTCTCTAAGTAGTAAGATTTATCCTGTCTGTGATAAAAATCTAGATTCTTCTTTTATGCATGTAAAATTTGACAAAACTTACATAACCGTTTTACCCCTTTTTGGAAGATTTCAGGCCATTTATGTCCTGTATAGCTAACTGAAGCTTGTGGAACCCTTAAAGATTAAATGCCTTTCTTATTATTTATTATATAGCCTACTACTGTACAGCAGCAAGGTGTTAGCAGTTGGGGAGAATAGAACCACTGATTGTCTGACATAGACAAATTCCTGTACAAGAACTAATAGTTCAGAATGAAATTCATTCCTAATTTTGATTGATTCATAAACGGGACTGACTTCTCATTCACAATGCAGCAGAATAATTCTTCTGGTTGAGATGGTAGTAGCCATAGTTAGACACTTGGTGACATAATTCATCACTTTGATTAAAACTTCCAAATTATTAATTTCTATTTCCATTATTGGAACTGTTTTATTTTAATTAAAAGCTTACAGCTCCCAGCAGGCCTCATATGCATAGATTTGCTAATTCTTTTTTTCTCTCTTTTAATAAACTTTTTTTAAAAAAAGGGAGGTAAAGGCAGGAATGAAGGTGAACAGGTAGACAGGAAGAGAGAGGAGAAAAAGCATTTTATTTCATTTCTACTTTTTCACTTGTTCACATTCGTTATTTTCCCCTGGACCTGGAATTGAACCCAGAGGCATGTTGTCTTGGTCCTTAGGAGTCGTTTGACCTAAGTGCTGCTCCACCAGGGTGTGCCAGATTTGCCAATTCTTATTACTCAGTTCATGACTTTAAATTGTGTCCATTATTGCAATTTGTCTTCTCGGTGACTTTCTAGATTAGTGGTCATCAAGAAACTCAGTATAATTCAAACAGCATGTGATAAAATGGTAGGTCAACATTTAACTTACCGATACAGATAGCACATTAAAAATAAATTTCCCTATCTTATGAGCTAATATATCAATGCTATTGTTGTTTTGTAATAGATAAATATTTGGCAAAAGAAATAAGGCTATAGGAATCAACCCTATTTTATTTAAGTAAACTGAATGCTCTGTTAAATAGAAAGAATATTTTCAAACTTGTTGAAGAGGTAAATGAGAAACAGTATTTCACTGTCAAGATGTATCTTGCACATTTGATAGAAAATTACTGAAGAGAAGCAGTCACATTTCAGTGTCTCAAACCTGTTAGAAAGTGAGAGCTGTTTCTCTCCATGGAATTGTTATTGTGAAAAAAAAAATAGGCTAGCTTGTAACACTGGGGTGCTTGAATTGAAGTCCAAGTTTATACTGGGTCTTCAACAAGGTGTGGAACTGTAATAGGATGTGGTGGTTTTATATGAGAGTTTATATGTCTGGTTCTTAAAATTCCATGGCATTCTACAGAGAATTTTCTGCTCTGATATTTCTCAGGTGAGAAATGTATGGGGGTCATTCTTATATACTCCAAGTTAAATAAATACGGAATAATTACTACTGTATAGACATTTCCTGAGCATCTTTGCTTTAGTATAACTTTGGCATTTTTAAATTGTTGATGAGAAATGGAAAATAGTCATAGATATATTGATACCATGATCACTTTGGGGTAGCATAAGCCATATTTAATTATAAGTATAGCTTTTCTAGTGATATCTCAGGAAAGAAATAAGAATAAAACCAATTGTAACAAGAAGACTCAGGACTCCTGGGATTTTCTTTTCATTGGAAGAGATTTTTGAGAAATCCTAATTTATCTGATTTAACATCTGTGAGAGAAGGAATTTCCCTCCTATAATTGGTTTTAATACCTATTTTTTTGTTGCTTTACAAAATTCACAGTGTTTCACTGTCTCTAATTACTGACTTGCTGGCATATGAATGAAGATCTACAGTGATCACAGTGTATGTCCTCAGCATGCTTACTTTGGTGAACTCCATTCCTTATTCTGTGGGATTCTAATTCTAAGCACCTACTTTAATGCATCATGTTAAATTCATTTTTGATGTAGAAATTTAAAGCTTATTCTAAAAGAGTAAATATTTCTTTTGTTTCAGTTAATTTTTTTCATATTTGAATATGAGTTGAGTAGCACTGGCATACATTTTCACGGACATTATTCAAAATGTTTCTTATTATTTTTTAATTGTTGGAGCCAATACTATGTATACTTTTTCAGGACCTTGAAAAACTCATAGACTCTAGGTTCTGTGTTTGCAATACCTAATGCAAAAAGCTGATTGGTCTAAACAAATGCAATTCTATACAAATATCTAGGATAATCATTGCAAACTTAGTTTCAGAGTTCTTAATTGCAAAGTTGATATGTGCTGGTTTCCATTTTTGTAAGAAGTAGTGTTGAAATGCTTGGACTTCTTGAGACAAAATGCTGTCACTTTAAGGATAGTGAAAGTGACAGAATTAGTGTTATAAGCCCCAGGTGAAACTGCTACTTAATATGGAACAAGGGCTATTTATATACCAACTTTTCAGTCTAATGAAAAGAATGATCATATACACTTACATGTATATACATATAATTTTTTAAAGATGACCGTGTTATATACCTTTATAAACAAGAGACAGGAGTTCCCCTTCCCTCCCACTCATACTATAGACACTGAAGTTTAAAAAAAAAAATAGGTTGAATCTTGTGGATCAAAGATGAGGCAGGAGATAGGATTAAAGTTAAAATGAAGATAAATTCCTGAAAGCAAACAAAGGCATGAGAAAACGCAAAAAGCTTTCAAGGTTAAATAGATTGATAACTTCAAAAGCCAAAAGAATTTAAAGTTCTGTTCAGTTTTATCACAACCTTTCACAAATAAGACCTTAAAGAGATACCTGAGTGAATATGATGAGCTGCAATAGTTCACCACAGGAATATCACCTCTGTAATCTAATTGCCCCTTTGTTACAATTTTTTTCCCTATGTAATAAATCTCAGCTTGAGACAGTCTTAATGAATGATTGATATTTGGGTCATCAAAATACAATGCAAATTATTGACTCTTTCAAATGTAAACTCCATTTTTTTATCAGAGAAAAAATATTAAAGAAGTCTCAAAGTAGTTAATATCTGAGTATAGATTTCTGAGTCAGTATGGGTAAGTTTTTTTTTATTGTGTCCAGAGATCAGCTAGTTTTACTGAGGGATTAGCTACAGATCTCCTTTGTTTTTCCATTAATATTTCTCTGTATACTTGCTAAGAAGGGGCTTTTAGGTAATTCATGACCTAGTCAATTGGGCTTTACAACCTGCAGTTGGCCTGTATGTGTTCTTTGTTTTGAATTCTAGATCATTGGATGGGTCAGGGCTGAACCGTTACAAAAATAATAGCTGTAAATAAAATCATAGCGAGCCTTTAAAAGCCCATAAAATGGGTGAAAACCTATTTAATCATGTGTATTGTTTATGAAATTCTCTGGATGAAGTTCATTTATGTGAAAACTGACAAGTGCATATACTACCACTAATCCTAACCAATGACACATTTTATCTTGATGTGGAGCATATCTAGTTTTCAACAATGCTAGATTTATTTTTTTTTAAACTAGAATAACTTAGGGAACCAGATTACAATATAGTACAGTCACCTTCATTTAACTTCTAATATTACCTTATAAAGTCACATAGCACTTGGTGTACTTTCAAAGAGAAAATATGTATTGTGCTGGGATTATTTATTTCCTACAAAAAAATGTGCTATGTGAGAAATTTATAGTTTAAGAGTATTTTGGATAAGGAAAATATCATATCCAAAGTTAGAGGTTGTGCAAACTAAAATATTCTAAAGTAGTTATTCTAGAGCTGAGAATACAAACCTTCTTTCCCAGTGTAATAGAGTTATTAGCATGGAGAATGAAGGAAAATAATTTATGTTAAAATGATAAAGCTCAGCAAAACAGAAATTCAAAGAAAATAGGCTACTTAGGCATCTCATTATTTTTGAGAAATTAAAACTTTGAAAATACAACATTGAAGTGAAACACTAAATCTAGAGAAGATATGTGTAGGTATGGAAACCGCCAAAATTTTCTTGATATGGAATTGAGTCAGAAAGTTACTGGGGAGTGCCAGATGAGAAACAGAGTCTCTAGACAACCAGATTAGTCATGCCCTGAGAAAAACATAATATTAATTTGGTAATGCTGGGGAGAGTTCCGATAAGATTGTAAATGACAATAGCGATACTGAATTCTTATTCTGGTTCTATTAGAGGTGGCAGAGTTCAAGCTTATGAAATTCTGGATAATTTAGAACAATGTTTCTCAGAGTGCTGCTTGAATCCCTGGAGGTACGCAAATGGTTTTAGAAGGCACGTGGGCACAGCATTAAAAAACAGTGAGCAATCGAAAGAGATGAGCTCCATGCAATTTTTGGTCTCTAATTAGAACAGAGGGAAAAAATCCTCACGGTGGTGCTAATATATCCTCAATAGTTCACTCACACTTGCTGATCTCCTTATTTAATAAATAGTTGTAGAGCAGGCCTTGGCAAGCAACTGCACGTAGATAGATGTCTATGACCTTTATTTTCTGACACATGATACTGACTTTTTATTTATAACAGTAATAGAAAAAATTAAATTTGTTTAAGTAAAAATCGAGATTACATTTTAACTAAAATATTAGTAATATATGAAAGTCTAGTTGTGATAGAGAAGTAACAGCAATGGAAATAGTATGCAAATAAGGAGAATTTGACCAACATTGATGTATGGAGATGATTTGAGCCTCCCATCTCCAATTTTTTTTATGAGAGATTCTGGAAATTTGACCAAACAGCATATACCAAAGTTCTATATACTCTTCTTTCTTAGTAGTCAGAACTCTGTCTACTGGGAGGAGATGCAAACCTTTCTTATCTAACATTACAGAAAACCACCTAAAGTTAAAGTGCAAGTTTGGCTGTATGTCTTCTGAAATAAAAAAGAAGGAATGCTATTTTCACCTCCAGACACTCATACTACATATTTATACAAATTTGCTTGTAGTAGTACTGTTTATAGTGTGAAAATGGAGAGCAGGTTTTTCTATTGACTTTTTGACATATGCAATTTATTAAATGTTAGGTATTTAAAAATAGAATATATTTGATAATGTTAACTGAAGAAAAACATAGCTAAAATTTGGAAACAACAAAAAACAGAGATATCATCCTTGATCTTCAATAAATCATAAATGTGTGTCAAAAATATTGCATTGAGGAGGCAGTGACTCTTGAGTAATCTGGCCGTATATCTAAGAATCCAGAAATGGGATGTACTTGGCAGGAGTCGGCTTTCTTAACTCTGATTCTCCTCTGCACTTTTCTTACCAGACCAGGGTCATCTACAAAATTAACATTCAGCAAAGTTATATAACTTTTAAGCAAGTAGCTAATTCATAAATTTAGAGGCTGCCATTTAAGTGGACAGTGAATGTAAATGGATTATTTTATGGAGACTCTGAGGCCTCTAATAACTTTCTGTAAAGAATCTTTGATATGTTAAGAGAGCTTTTGATTTATTTACTGCATGCTCTTTACCCTCTGTACCATAGACATTAAAAAAAAAATGCCTTGAATGCTAACTAAATCTAGAAATGACTGTGTTGAGTATGACTTGGAAAAAAGGCTGAATTGAATGACAAGTATATAGGAATATCAAAAGGAAATATTTTTATATCCATTGGATTTCGCTGGAAGCAAATTGGCTCAAAGCAGATCTCAGCAAGGTAAGGTATTGGCCATTTTCATGTCCACTCCCAGTTTTGAAATTGGTTTCTGTGCATTTTGCTTTTTTTCTTCCTAAATGCTTTACCCACTTTTTTCTGTGTTATAGTTAGTGGTGTACACATCTGTCTTCTGTAATAGATTTTTAAGCACTGTATCTTATATATCTTATTCAACTCCCAAGACAGTGTCTTACTGATAGAAACCTTTCAATCAATGCTTTTTGAATTAAATCTTGAGAATGGCATAGCCTGTATCACAAAATGAGCAGACTGCCTGAAACTGGAAATGCTATTCCAATTTTACCCCTTACTACCTGAGTGGTTTTGGAAAAGTTCCTTAATCTCTTTAAATCTTAATTTCTCTACCTGTAAAATGGGATAATAAAAATAACTGTATCTTAGAGTTGCTGTGAAGATTAAATGAAACAATTTATGACAAAATTTAGAACAATGTCTAGAGCCATGTACAAGAATCACGTCAATATGTTTTCAAAATTTAATTTTGGTTTTAGTACTTCAGTATTTTTATAAAGAGTAAATACTAAGAAGAAATTGCAGCAGTAGAAACAAAATTCTGAAATCCATTATTTTTTTTGCTTTAGTTTAAGAATTTTCCTAAACTTAAACAATGTTTCTTCATTTGTAAGTGATGTTTGGGCTGGATGTCCCTAACACTTTACAGGTTGAAAGCTCTGTGACTATTATTGTGCTTGTTTCCAATGAAAGTGCATTTTAAAAAATACAAGTTAATAAATCTACCTTTAGATGGATTTGCAAAATCTATATGATAGATTGAAATTGATTAAAAGTTGAAAAATATTAAGGCTTTATTGAGATCTCTATAATCAAATAATGTTTTATTATGTTTAAATCTCATTTAAATATGTAAAGTTTAAATAGCTATTTAATTTATAGAATTTAATGTTTTTATATGCTGGATGATTGCTGAGTACTTGAGTTGCTTTTCTGGGGTTTTAAATCTTGATGACTGAAAAGTGGAAATGATACCTTCTTCTGTCCTTGAACCTGAATTAGAAGAGATCACCATGGATTTTACCTGGGTCTGGATCACGTCACATGACTGATTAAATGCTCTTTTTCCTCCAAATACCCAATAACTATAGCTCTCTTCTTTCCCCTCTATTGAGTTTGGAAATGATAACACTTAGTGCTGTCTCTCATTCCTTGGCCTCTGTTTACTTTTCAACCCATTGCAATCAGATTTCTCCCTGGTCACTTTACTGAAACTGCTTTGGCAAAGGATAGCAATTTCAAAATTTTAAATCCAAGAGCATTTTTAATTGTTTTACTCTACTTTAGACAATATTGCTACATTTTTCTTCCCTAAACCTTCTTTAAACAAGTTTGTTGCCTTTGCTTTGCATCATCCTTACTTTGTTTTCCTTTCTCACTGACTGGTCCTTGTTACTTTAGACTTTATCCTTTGAATATTAATTTAAACTTTTGCTTATACTCAAGCTCAGAAAATCCTGCTTGCTCTACTTAAAAAAGCTACCCAGAATTTTGTCATTTATTATCACTCCAAATTACCATCATTCTCTCATGAATTAATGATACAACCTCTTTAAAAAAAACTCTTGCTTTTTCTTCTGCTCCAGACAGTAGATTCTTCAGACAAGAGCCACAATAGGTCTTTTCAAATATAAGTCATATTACTTTCCCAATCTAAACTTAAAAAGACTTTAAATGTTATTAAGAATAAAGGTCCATATAACAAAGTCGATACAATGGCCATCAGTAAGGTTCTACTTGATATGGCCCCTTCTTATCTCTTTAACATCATTTTTATTCACTCTCTTTCTTCATCAATAATATTCTTTATCTACATTGGCCTCTTGTCTTTCCTCAGACATTCCAAGCATATACCTACCTTTGGGTCTTCCTATTTATTATTTTGTTTTTCCTGGAAAGCTTATCCTGAGATATTTACTATCTCACTTTAGATCTCTGCTCAAATCTCACATTCAGAGTGAAGTACTTCAATAACAATGCTTTTTCTCCTCTTTGCCTTGTTTAATTTTTCTCCATAGTGCTTTGACTCATTTTGTTATCCTATTGATGACTGCCAAATATGTTTGCCTTTTTTCCTAATCTTCCTGATAAACATTTCCACTTAATTTTTCCACAGGCACCTTGAATGCACATGTCCAAAACTCAAGCACATTTTATGTACCAGTAATACTCAACTGCTTGAACCTGAACAAAACCATTGGCAAGTGTTTCTATGCAATTACTCATATTATTCTCACACCTGAAATACTTTTTTACCTGTTAATTCCTACTTATGCTGCAAGATCAAATTTCATTTTTCTTGTAGCCTTTTATTAATGTGATCTTACCCTTAAAGTGGTTAATTGTTCTCTCTGTTTCCATAAGAACCTGAACTTATCTCTAACCACTGAATATGTTGAATTATAACAATTTGATCCCTATAACTAACTCTCCCCCTTAATAAGTTATAATCTTCTTAAGGATAAGAATTATGCTCTAGATATCTTTCACCTCCTAACACCTTCTTATTGCCAGTATAGAAGCCACTCAAAGAATGTTTGTTAAACTGATTAGAGTCAATATTCCTTAGGGAATGGCAGTATGTTAAGGAACCTACTAGTCAAAGAGGGCAGAAGAGAGAGAGTAGGGAAAAAGGAACTTTGTGACCAAGAATAATCTTTATGTAACACCAAAAATGTGAGAGTTTGGGAATGACATGGGGGTGGGTGTGGAATAAATTGACAGGGAAGGTCTACTGTTGTCTGCAGATACATTTGAAGAGAAGAAATGGCAGAGGATTAAGTTATTCAAATAAAGGAAGATAACAATGTTATTTTCCAGAGAAATCCAATGAATAAACAATATATGTAGCAAACCTTAGTATATTTTCAATATACAAAAAATTGATAATAGATTTCCTTTGGTCCATGACTATTTCCTTATTTTTTATGATAATTGCAAATTAAAGTTAAACTGAAACTCAGAGTAGATGATTCAATGGTCAATGTTTCCACAGACAGTAATTACAAACTCAGCATAGAAAGCTATTTCTAACTAAATATTTGCTCATTGTTTAATTTCTTGATTCTTCAGAAAGAAATGAACAAAACACAAGTGTGCTAATTCTGACTTCCTTCTTTCCTATCAGTCACTTATTTTTTCTTGGATTCAGTTTCCTGATCTTTGAAATGTGTGCAATAACATTTGTTCTATCTTGCTCCAAGGGTGGTTGTGGTACTCAAAAAAAAAAAAAAATTACAAAATGCTGTGTAGAGACTATCTTATTGGTACATTTAGTATTATATTGTTTAATATTTGATGTATTAAAATAACAAACCAGGCTTTAAAAGAGAATCTGGAAGATGATGGTGGAAACAGATCTCTGATCTGAGTCAGGAAGGCAAAGCCAGCGTTCTTTGCAGCAAAGACACTGTCAGTGAGACCATCAGTATTCCAGCAACTTGGAAGCAAAGGAACTGCATCTAGAGGCACACAGAATGAGGTGAGAAAGCATCTGAGACAGAGGAGGGAACTGAGGAGGTGAACAATAGCAAGCAATAGGAAGCTGTGTGTGGGGAGAGGGGTCAGGGAAATAATTTAGGAGCACCTCGAGCAAACTTTGGTGCAATATACCTGGGGCCAGGATGACTAGAGCCCCATGCTTGGAGCTCTGCACCTCAAGTAGCCTTTGCCCTGTGCACCTTAGAGTTTGGAGTTCTAACACCTGGAATAGACTTTGGTGACACATGCAAGGAACATTGGGAACCCTGCACCCTGAGAGACTTCAGAGGTGAACTGAACTATTTTAGTACTGAGCTGAGCAGTTTTGGCACAGTATATACTTTGACATTGGGGGCCCAAGCAGACATAACTAGTATACTCTCCAGTGAGATACAGGGATAACTAGAGACCCACAGAGAGAGAAAATTTCTGGAGACTCTTATGTAAGGCTAGGGGGAAGCTCAAAGAGAAAGCTGATCTGAAATCCCACTGCATACATGGTTGGCAGCCCAGCAAAGAGAAGAGGAAGAACAGCACTCTCCTTTCCCCTCCCAGACCCAGCTCCAACAGAAAGTAATCCAATACTACAGTGTATAGACAACTGGGGCCAATTTTGGAGGCTTAGGAAGAATGCTGGCCCTGTTGACTCAAACTGATTAAGGCTCTTCCAGGCTCACTGGAACAAAGCAGCAGCACTTCCTCACCAGCCCATAAGCCCCTTTCCATCGAGAAAATACTCCATATTCTAACCCCCAACATAATTAAAGAATCACCATTGAGTACCACCTATTGATAGGAAAAAAAAAAGGGAAAGCAACAGTGCTAAATTTAGGGCAGAAAATAAAGCCATGCTAAAATCTAACATCCAGAGAAACACAAAAGACCCAAAAAGTGGAAATGCCAGGAATTCACCAGAGAAGAACTCCATTGATAAGGATTGGGATAGCAAAAGAGATAAAAATTTCAACATAATAGTTATAAAAAAGCTGAATGAGACGCAAGAGGCAGGAGGCACACAGATCTATTCAAAGACAATTTGAAGACCTCAGAAAAAAAGTGACAGATTAAAGGGAATATGTCACCAAGGCAGAGAGAACACCAAAATTTCTAAATGTTAATAGCTTCTCCCAGACACATCATAGTAAAACTAGCAAAAGTCAGCAACAAAGAAAAACTGCTTAAGACTGCTAGAGAAAAGACAAATATTACCTACAAAGACATACCCATCAGGCTATCATCAGACTTCTCAGCAGAAACTCTATAGGTTAGGAGAGAGTGGAGGAACAGTTTCAAAATACTAAAAGCCCAAACCAGCTAAGAATACTCTAACCTGTAAAATCACTGTTCAAATATGGTAGAGAAATAAGGGTCCTTAATGACAAACATTAATGGATTTTTCCTTCACCAAGCCTGCCACTCAAGAAATCTTGAAAGGACCTCTATAACAGGGAAAACGAAAACAAAGATCCACCAAAACTCAGGAATGGTGATAAATAGGAAAGCAAAAGAAGAAACAAAGATGAGACCAACAGGAGAGAACAAGAAAACACTAAAGGGCAAAAGAAGAACATGTAGCCTGTATAACTATATAAGTAAAATTGGCATCAACTCATATAAGATCATAGAATAGTATAATCAGAGACTATACAAGCAACAACCCCAAACTCTAATTCTAAAAAGATACATTTCCTGGAGTAGAAAAGTCTGACGGAATAGACACTAAAAATCACCCAAAGGAAAAAGCAAACTTAAACAAACAGGAAATGAAGCAATAGGCAGAGAAAATGAACAGGAAAAAAATGAGTCAAATGGCAGTAATAAAAACCTACATTTCAGTCATCACCCTAAATGAGAATGAGCTCAACTTAAAAATCAAAAGTCATAGAATGGCTGGTGGATCATAAAATAGGACCCATTAATATTATGACTGTAAGAAACTCACATCAGATCCAGAGGTTAATAGTTAAGGGCTATGGAAAAATATACCAAAACAATAGTGATGAAAGGAAATGAGGAACTGCAATGCTGATATCAAATAAGACAAATATCCAACTAAGAATGGTATCTTGTGGCAAGGATGGATACTACTATATTATAAGAAATAGCTATCATCAACGTATATGCACACACTGCAGGACCATCTAAATATATAAAACAAATATTGACAGAGCTAAAGCAAGACATTGACAGGAATACAATAATAGCAGGACATTTCAACACTCTACTTACATCAATAGATAGATCATCCAGGCAGAAAATCAACAAAGAAACACTGACCCTAACCGACACAATAAATCATATAGACCTAACAGATATATACAGGATGTTCTACCCCAACAAAAAAACATACATTATTTTCAAGTGTACTTGGAATATTCTCAGAGACAGGACATATCTTGGGACACAAAACAAGTTTCAGCAAATTTAGCAAGATGGGAATTATCTTCTCTGATTATAAGGGTATGAAATTAGAAATGAACCAAAAAACAAAACAAGGCTGGAAGAACCAAAAATATGTGGAGATTGAACAACATGCTTCTGAATAACTCCTGGATCATCAAAGAAATTAAAGATAAAATTAAGACTTTTCTGGAAACAAATAAAAATATGGGACAAGCCACCAAACCAAAAAAAATAGATGGCAAAAGCAGTTCTGAGGATAAAGTTTATAGTCATACAAGTGCACATCGAACTTCAGGAGAGCCCAAATTAACTATCTAACCACACACCTGAGGGAACTAGAAAGGGAAGGACATTCAAAACCAAATATCAGAAAAGAAAGGAATAAAAATTAAAACAGAAATTAAAAATTGAAAAGACCACCAAAATGATAAGTGAATCCCAAAGCTGGTTCTTCGAAAAAAAAAAAAAAAAAAAAAAAAAAAAAAAAAAAAAAAAAAAAAAAAAAAAAAAAAAAAAAAAAAAAAAAAAAAAAAAAAAAAAAAAAAAAAAAAAAAAAAAAAAAAAAAAAAAAAAAAAAAAAA
>RJWH01001779.1:15462-143316 GCA_004363575.1 Solenodon paradoxus | reverse complement strand
AGAAATGAAGGAGGTGAGATTTCAGCAGACATCACAGAAATACAAAGGATCATGAAAAACTCTAATGAACACTTAATTTGACAATCATGAAATAGACAGGTTTCTAGAACCCTACAACTTCCCAAAACTGAACCAGGAGGACAAAGGCTACTTGAATACATCAGTCATAAGCACAGAAATTAAAGTGGTAATAGAAAAATCTCCCCCAAACAAAACCTCAGGTCCAGATGGTTTCACTAGTGAATTCTACCAAACATTCAAAGAAGAGCTACTCCCCATCCTCCCTAAACTCTTCCACAAAGTTGAAGAGGAGGGAAAATTCCAAAATTCATTCTATGAGGCCAATATTACCCTGATTCCAAAATTAAGGAGAGACAGCATTAAAAAAAAGAAAAAAAAAACACTATAGATCATTATCACTGATGAATATAGATGCAAAAAATCCACAACAAAATCCTGGCAAATAGAATTCAACAGCATATCCAAAAATTGTACACCATGGTCATGAGGGATTTATTCCAGGGATGCAAAGGTGGTTCAACATATGCAAATCAATCAATATAATATAATACATCAACGAAGTGAAAATCAAAAACCACATCATCATCTAAATAGATTCAGAAAAAAAATTGACAAGTTTTAATACCCTTTCATGATAAGAACCCTCACTAAAATAGGCACACATTTCAACATAATAGAAACAATGTATGACAAACCCTTAGTCAACATCATAATTAGTGGTGAAAAACAGAGCCTTTTCCCTAAGATCTGGAGTAAGATGAGATTGCCCACTGTTGTCACTACTTTTAAACATATTCTAGAAGTCTTTGCCAGAGCAATAAGGAAAGAAAAGCCCATTAAAGGAATCCACATTGAAAAAAAAAAGAAAGAAAGAAATTAAACTACAATTTGTAGATGATCTGATATTACACCTAGACAATCCTAAAGACTTCATGAAAAAAACTTCTAGAAATAACAAATGAGTATAGCAAAGTGGTAGGATATAAATCAGCACACAAAAATAAGTAGCATTCCTATATGCACATAATGAAGTAGAGGAAAAAGAAATTATGAAGAAATCCATTTATAATATCACCAAGAAAGATCAAATACCTGTTTGTAAGCTTAACAAAGGGGTGAAAAGCCTCTATAATGAAAACTAGAGGAACTTAACGGAAGAAATAGAATGCACAAAGAGATGGAAAAACAATCCAAGTTCTTGGGATTGGAAGACTCAGTAGAGTAAATATGGTCATTCTACCCAAAGCAATATATAGGTTTAATGCAATTCCCCTTAAAATCACAGGGACATTTTACAAGGAAATGGAGCAAACAATTCTAAAGTTCGTATGATACTATAAAGGCCTCAAAAACTGCAGATATCCTAAGAGAAAAATAATGCTGGGGAATCACAATAACACACCCTGATTTTAAACTATACTACAGAGTTATCATCATCAAAACAGTTTGATATTTTAATTAAAAAACAGAAACAACAATCAGTGGAATCAAATAAGAGCCCAGAAATAAAGCCACATGTATGTTGGCAGTTAATATAAGACAAAGTTGCCAAGAGTATACAGTGAAGAAAGGAGAGTTTACTCAACAGATCGTGTTGGGAAAACTGAAAAGACATCTAAAAATAAAGAACTAGATTGATTACTCAACTCATTATCGATATATCCAAAAGTTAATATAATATAAAATGAATCACAGACCTGGACATAAGATGTGAAACCATAAAATACTTCAAAGAAAATGTGGGAAAAAAAAATGAGGTCACATTTTGTGACCTCATCCTTAAAGATGTCTTTGTGGAAAGAACAGTGACAGCAAAAGAAACCAAAGCAGAATAAGCAACAGGAACTACATCAAACTGAAAAGCTTTTGCACAGCACAATTAATCACCACCAAAACAAAAAGACAATTTACAGAATGGAGAAATATTCACACAAATTACATCAGATAAGAGCTTAATTTCCAAAATATTTGAAAAAGCTCATATACTGCAACAATTAAAAAAAAAGCAAGTGGCCCACTCAAAAAACAGACAAATGAACTAAACAGAGACTTACCTAAAGAAGAAAAACAGATGGCCTGTAGACACCTGAAGTAAGGTTCCATGTCACTCATTATCAGAGAAATGCAAATAGAAACTCCAATGAGATACCACTTCACACCAGTGAGAATGGCCTGTAAGAAAATGACTGAGAAAAGAAGGTGTTAGAGTGTGGAGAAAAAGGAACTCTCATACATTGTTGATAGAATGTAAATTAGTGCAACCTCTCTGGAAAAATTCCTCAAATAAATATAGATGGTTCTACCATTTTATACAACAATCGCACTTCTAGGCACTACTCAGAGGATACAGAATCTCTAATCCGAAAAATTTTTTTTACAAACCTTTGTTTATAGCAGGACGGTTCACAATAGCCAAGACAGGGAAGCAACCTAAATGTCATTCAACAGACAGCTGGATAAAGAGGCTATAGTATATCTAAATGGAATATTATGCCTCTATTAAAAATATGAAATTGTGCCCTTTACAACAATCTGGATAGAAATAAGTTAGAAAAAAAGAAAGAAATACAGGATGATTTCACTCATGTGGAATATAACGAAATGAAATTAACTTACAGATCCCATCAAAAATAACAGGACAAAGGACAGTGGTTAGGTGCAGAGAGGAAAGGAGATGAGGGAAATGGTGGTGGTGAATGACACTGGAAATCTGGTGTTGGATTGTAGTGTGAAGTACAGACTGAGATGAAATTTTATTATTTTAAAATGAATATGGAATTTTTGAACAAAAGAAATAATAAATATTATTAAAAATCTTTTCTTGTGCAAAAGAACAAGAAAAAAAAGATACAAATTTAGAAGAGAAAAAAAACTTTAAAAATATTTTAAAAGATATTTGAAATAACAAAAAACAAAATGGACTCATTGGGAGTATGTCTTGAAGATACTCAGAATCTTGCTACCACCATCCTCCAAATATAGGCAGGTATAGGTTCTCTTAGAGGGAATAATTAAGGTCTGTGAGCAGACAGAAAATATTGGCTTCAGGGAACTGGTGATTCTCTTCTGGAGTGGGATGGAACTTGCAGTTCTGTATGTACTGATTTTCATTTCTTTCTGTTTCTTTGCTATTTCTAAGTTCATTCTTTTCTACCATTTCTATAAGTTTGTGTCCTCAAGTTTTCATTTTAGATCTGCTTTTCTTATTAAACTCCCTATGTCATTCATTCAACTAATGTTTTAAAATGCGTACAGTACTAAACACGTATGTCTCTCATATATCAGCAGTGTTCCATGAAACTGGGATATATCAGTGGAAAAAACAGATGGAATCCTTGTCTATAGAGAGAACATAAACTGTAGCAGATTTCATTGATCACACACACAGAAAAAAACAATATTTAATTCATTCCAATTAATTTTATTTTGTTTATTATAGCTTCTAAGACAACTAATATGCTTAATAAATTGAATCTGTCTAAATTAGAGCCTCTTTCTAAGGCAGTATCCACAGGGTTTACACTGAAAAGCCAATTATAACTAAGCAAGTGTTCTCTTGTTTTTGCTTGTAGCTTATGCTTCTTGAATGGATTCCAAGAAGGAATCATGTTATATTGATTTCCCCTTTGTAGCAAGTTGTTGTGTAGTCAGCTTGGAATGTATACATGACAGTGGGAATTAGTACTATTTAGTGGTAGAAAACTATCTTTATAATGTGTATTTTGCAAAAACATTTAAAAAATATCTTAACATAGCTAGGATATTAAGTGAATATTAATAAATTCATTCAGCAAATGTATATATATATATTCACTATCTATTTTGTGCTAATATTATAGAAACTTGGAAACAACAATGAAAGAAATAGACAACGATTCCATCTCTTGAAGAATTTTGTTCAGTATGGGGAAATAGACATTAAACAATATCGTGAATGAGTACATTACACACTAAGTTAGTAGTAAGCACTGGGAAAAAGGAGAACAAAGTAACAAGCATCCAGAGGTGAATTTACTCATTCATTCAGCTAATTGATGAGTATATTTAAAGTACAACTACTAACAAGGTAATGTTTAATTTATTCTAAAATAGTAGCACTTGGAGAAATTAAAAATCTAGCTTGAATAGATCAGTGAACACAGCAATTGTAGGAAATGTGGCTAGCTAACAGATTGTTAGTGGATGTATGAATTATTCCAACTAGAAGTAACAATCTAGAATTGTCTATTAAATTTAAAACATGCAAAAAAAAAAAAACTCCACAGCTTTTTCATTCCCTTCTGTTAATCAATCACACTAAAGGGAAAGGATCAAAAGTATCAATGGATTAAGGATGTGCAGGGCTATTTATGCCAGCATTGTTGCAAAAGAAGAGAAGGAAAAGAAGTGATTGGTAGGAGAAACCTCAGACCACAGCAGAGCTAATCTAGAAGAGGAGCAAGCATCTATTACCAAACATTTAATAACAACCAAAACCATGAAATAGCATGGACAACAACAGAGAAAACAGAATTAAAAAGAATGTAGAATTTTAAGAAAGTGTAATTTATATTGCTAAAGAGACAAAAAAAGCTATTGCAACCATAAAAAATAAAACAGCAGGGTTTTAAAGGGAAAACAAAACAACTAGAACTTTCATCAAAAGAAAACACTCAAAAGTGGACTGAATAGGTTAATCATAGATAAAGATTTAACTGATGATCACGAAGGCTAGAAATGGTAGTTAACCTCTGAGCACAAAAGGCAAAAATATGAAAGGTATGAAATAAATAAATTCATGTAGCTTCAAAAATTACTATACCCATTTAAATGATTTCCAGGAGACAATTTTATGATCGTAACTGTTTTTCCATTTCATTGCAAACATTGCTTATTATTAATTAAAATATTCTGTTTTAGAAGAGCACCCATCCACAGAGATATATGTATCCCCATGTTTATTGTGGCCTTATTCACAATAGCTAAGAAGCAGAAATTACCTAAGTGCCCAATATCAGATGAATGGATCAGGAAGATGTGGTACATATATACAGTGGAATACTACACAGTCTTTATAAGAGATGAAACCTTCTCATTTGAATCAACATGGATGGAACTAGAGGGGATTATGCTAAGTGAAACAAGTCAAAAAGAAGAAAGATAGATACCATATGACCTCACTTATAGGTGAAATGTGAATAGACAAAACAAAGGAACAGATGAAACATGACCAACTCTGAAACATTTTCAACAGAACTGAGTTTACAGAAAAGGAATGGGGTGAGTGGGGGCAAATGTGGTGGAGCCCACTGGACAATGGGGAAGAACACTTGGTGATTTGGTGGAGGCCATGAAGTTTTGAAATATATCTAAGAAATGGGGAACCTATACAACTTTTTAGAATATTACTACAATAAAAATAAATCAAAAAATATTCTTTTTGCAAATCCAGTAGTGTGGTATTCAGTTTGTTTTATATAACTAGTAGAGTTAAGCCTCATTTTCTATATGTGCAAATACATGTGTGTATATATGCATGTGTCTATATATATATATTTCTACTGCCTGTTCATGAACTTTAACTGTTTTTCTCTGTCAAATTTTTGCTTTATGTTGATATGTAAATATTTTAGTATATAATTGCTAACAATCCTTTGCCAGACAGGTAAACTGCAAGTATATTATTTTGTCGTAAAAATTATGATATACTTTTTCTTCTAGAAAATATATTCCCTATTTATTTAGCTATGTCAATATTTTCTTTTGTGTTTTTTTGAATCTTATAGCTACCTTAAGAAGTATCCGCTTCTACTAACCCCCTGCCCTCAGCTTTATTTTATTAAACTACTTTATAGTTTTCTTTTTTTCAGTGTTGCATCTTAAATCCATTTTAAGTTGGCATTTAGTTACCATATGAATTAGATATTGAATTCTTTTCTGATATAAGGCATGTATATATGTGTTTGTGAGTATAAAAATGTTTCGTATTTGGTTGCATTGATCTTTATTTCTTTCTTAGTACATACTGTTTTAGTTATTGAAGATTTATATTTATAACTGGTAGAGAAAGTGATTCTATTTTATATATTTTATTTATCTTTCTCTTATATTTAGACTCTCTAGAAAAAACCTTGAATCTATTTGTTAGGTTCCTATATGAATTATGCCTTTTTGTTTTAAAATAAAATACATTCATAAAGCCATACAACGTTCCTTCCCTCCTTCAATGTGTAGCTTAGTGAATTCATTTAAGGTGACCGTTCTTGCAGCCATTACCTGAGTTAGGAAATTGAATTTTTCCTGCCCATTCATGTACCAGATCCCAACCCTAATTTTTATAGTTGTAACCACTTTCTTACACATAGTTTCCATATTGACTGTCTTTCATATCTTTTTCATATACAGTTCTGTAACTTTTTTCCTTTGGAATTCATTTTTTGTTGACTCTAGATCATTTAACCTACCAATTTATACTGGTAATTTCACATTTAGTTTATACTAATGCTTGTATACCATTTAACACAATACTCTTCTGTCTTCAGATCTCTTGAAATTGAAAGCTAGAAAATGTATTTGATGATGGGTCCCCTTTTCAAATCTATTGCTAGTAGTGTTTTTCATCAGGAGACACATAATGTCTCTCTCTCTCTCTCTCTCTCTCTCTCTCTCTCTCGTTATGGCTGTTGTTACTAATACCTTAATCATTCAATTCATTATGACTTGAAAAATAGTAGTATTTAATTTACTATAATTTTATTTCATCTATCAGCTAGAATACTGACATGAGGAGAATCTCATTCACTGTGTGATTACCAGTGGTAGAATTCTTATAAGGAAGGTAATATAAATACTTATTTCATTTAATTTACTAATTTCCAATATACTGAACTGATTTTCATTCTCTGGAAACTACTGACTTTTTTCTCTATTCATGAATTCACAGGTTTAATTGTATTTTGATGTATTTTAATCCATTGGAACCGAAGTTCAAATTATCTCATTTTTGACTAGTGGGAGTCTCTTCCACTTGATTCATGAATGTTTTTGTTGCTTACTTTCAATTTTACTATTTCTCTGGTTTGAGAAGATTATACATATTTTTATTACTTACTTTTTCTTTTACTTTCTCTCTGGTTTGAGAAGATTTATGAGACTTTCTTGTCTCTTTCCTAGAACCAACCTTTTTCCAAGAAGTTAAACTCTGGATTATTTAGTGGAAAATTGAATCTCAAGATTAATATATGGGCATTAGGAATGTTTATTTATCTTATGTTGTTCAATTTTAGTAAAATGAAATATATAGACTGAAGTAGCATATAACCCCTCCAACAAAGATATATTTTTAAATATGTACATATCTAGAGATAATACACTTCATGAGTTTATGTTCTCAATTCAATTTAAATACTATAAAGTTTTAATCTATCCTCTTTGTAAGGACATAGGAGATAAGAGAATTAAAATTATTCCATAAATCCTTTATTTTGCATCCTGAATCAAGCATACAGCAGTTTCACTATCAATGTGATTTTGAAGCACCAGTCTAAGTGATTTTTGCACTTGCTCTGCTATCATCAGCCTTTGCTTATTTTTTCAGTTATTGAACTATATAAGGTCTGAGCCTATAGCAATGAAGTACTATAGTCTTTTTCTTTTAATTCTCTTTTAATTTTAGTTTTAAATGTAATTATAGACATAAAGGTCACCATCAGTGCTTACGTTATTTCCTCCAGTCGTTTTGCTGTGAGAATTCTTTCTATAGTAAATGCCTTAGGAAGTAGTCATGAGAACACTCTGAATTCTTGAGTGTTGTTAATAGTTTGTCTTATAACCTTTATATTTGAAAGCCAGTTTTGCTGGATATTAAATATTTGACACATACATTCTGTCATTAGAATTCTTAAATATATCATTACATTATCTTCTGGAATAAAACATGGCTGTCAAAGTCTGATAATCTAATGTTCTTTTCCCTATGACTACTTTAAGAAATGCTATAATTTGTTTTTTCTTTAGACCTGGTAGCTTTTTAGAGTATAATTTAGTAGTTTTGAGTCTAAAGTGTCAGGTACATGTGTCCTCTTTTTATATGTAGTTTCGAATACTTAGTTCAAGAACATTTTCTTGAGTAACAGCTTTTAGTATTCATTCTCCACCCTTGCTTTGGATTTTTATTTCAGGGGCCATCAATCTGTAGCCTGGATAGTCTTTCAATACACTATCTTCAGTATTTTGTCTCTTCAACATTTGCTCCTTCCTTCTAAGCTATTTTTGTCTTTTCTTTCTTGAAATTTTCTCATATATAATTTCCAGAAAGTAAAATTCATATGTTCTAGTGAACATTCCTGTGGATTTTAATAAATACATAAAACCTTATAACTATTACTGCTATCAGAATATGGAACTATTCTTGTGTCTCCAGTCCCAAATTCTCCTTTACTCCTTTGTATTTGTGAACATTCCACATTCCAGTCTCTGGAAGTCATTGTATTTATTGTCTGTCTCTCTAGTTTTGACAACAAGAATGTCATGTGAATTTAATTATACAGTATTGTAACCTGTAGATCTGAATTCTTTTACTTAGTGAAATGAGTTCAAGATATACTCATGTTGTTGTGTTTATCATAACTTGATCTTTTATTGACAATTAATATTCCAATATGTGGATGTACCACAATTTATTTCTTCATTCTTTGGTTAAGAAACATTTGGGTTGTGTCTAGTTTTAGGAGTTAATGAATAAACCTGATATAATAATTGAAGCTTGAGTTTTTGTATAACAAGTTTCTATTTCACCTGAGTATGCTGGAGTAGGACTTTTGGATGATGTACTTAGGGTATGTGAAGAGAGACATATACAGCTAGTAAGATTGAAGCAGATGTGGAGAAAGTGGAAGAGTTGAGTGAATCAACGGCACTAAGTTCTTGGTCTCAATTTTTCTTAAGATCAGCTGATTTTTTGCTCTATAACTTGTTCAATTATCTTTTGAATTTAATAAAATAAACTAATGTCATTTGGATAAGACATATTTGTCCCTATAGGTAATTCTAAATAGATTTCTGACATGTGCAGTTCAAGTTAAGACTTGTCTTACAGCAACATTTTATTGAATCCATAGAAGGAGCTAGTCACTGTTCTAAACCTTTAGTATGCAGTTTATAATTTACATAGTAGGATTAACTAGACTTTTACATATGATGCAATGAAAATTTAACTCATTCTTATGGAAAAGAGAGAGGAGAAAAATGAAAATAAATAACATTATATGGAACTGATATGTTTGCTAAAGGTTACAAACATGTTGTCAAGTATTGCCAATGCATTTCTTGTTTTAGAGAAACACACCTTTTATTACAAATGACTTTATTGTTTAGTACAGGCATTTTATTGTTGACAGGTAAAATACAAGTCTGCTTTGCACAAAAGAACAAGCCACAGAACTGTGAATTCACACATGCATATGTAGATTGCTTCTTTGGTGTATATATTAATAAATAAAATATTCATGAACTGAAATCTTAAAATGAGAGATTTAACACCACAGCTATTTCCATTGGTTCTAGCAATATCCAGCTTTTTTGTTCCCCTTGGAACAAATTTTTAAAATAGAAACATATAAAAGATACCTAAATGTGGCTGTGACCTTTATTGAATAATTTAAGATATTTTGATAATCCTTCCATTTTAGGATAAATGCTCTGTTTTCTTTTTCTCTCTTCTCTCATTTTATATCATTTATACTTATGTCTTAGGTCTGTTTGTATGTTTCAAATGCTGTATGCTACTGAGTTGGGAAGAGGTTGATGAATTTCTAGATTGGAAACTCAGGGAAGGTGTCATGGAGAAATTGACACTGGAATGGGGCATTATAAGTTGTTTGTGTCCAGAGACCACTGACATAAATAAAAATATCTTTATTAAATTGATATGTATATAATATACTAAACTTGGGTTCAGATAAAAGATGCACATTTTTACAAGTAATTCCATTTATTTTTTTCACAGTATTTTGAACAAACAGTTGAAATCAGTAAATCCACGTGACTGGATTCTTGACTGATATTTTCAAAAGCCATGTTTACTTTGATTCTGCCTCTTGCCATTGTTGCCAGAGAAGGCTAATTCTAGCATAAAATTATTCTGTTCATCAAATTTATGATGGAATAATTTTATTATGTTTAGCCAAACTTCTCTATTGTATCTTTATTTGTAGATGATTGACATGAATTCCAGCAAGAAAATCATTTCAACATTTTTGTGATCTCTTGAAAATATAGCAGGTCATTAAATGTAAATATTTATTTATCAGCGATTAAAAGAATTGATGTGGTCACTCAGTAAAATATACTCAGACTTCAAAATGCCTCAAATGCCTTTTTTAAGCAATAAAACAATCCTGAATGCTGTAAGAAAACACCTTAAAACTAGAAAAACAATCATGGCATTTAGAAGCAATAAAAATATATATATATATAAATAATCTGAAAGTGATTACAATAAGACCTCTGACATTCTTGTGTATTAAGGGGCTTGTTAATGGAGTAATTACTAAGCAGGAAAGTGCTGTTGATTATTTATGAAACATTTAGAAATACTTCTTCATATCTGTCATAATTTGGAATTAATCTCCTGAGTATCTATGTGGTATATAACATTATCAATCTGATGTACTAATTTACAGGGATCAGAAACCACTGTAGAAACATCTGAAGAGAAGTTTTTGAAATATTTACAAGATGTTCAAAGATTTGAAATATAACCCCACCTGACCCCAAAATTGCCATAATAAACAAGAAACCATAAACATTTCCTAACAATGTTTGTATGTGTTTTAATAAATGTGGTAGCAAATATGTCGTGCATATTAATATCAAAAACTTGTTTAATTCACTATGCAAATTTATTTAACAATGCAATAGGTCACATGCTTTGTAGAGTCATTGAATGACTTAGCTTTCAGTTATATCCATGGAACATGGGATATCGAAGACACTGAGAAGGTCAGCCTCTTCTTTACTCAGCACACAATACAAATTTCAATATTTATAGATGACATGCCAATAAAAAGACTGGTAAAGCCCCCAAAGCATCATTTATATTGATCAGCAATTCGGTGAAATACATTAACCTAAAAACTAAAAGTGTTTTAAAAACAAATACACGACAAAATATTTTATGTTTTTAAATGCTTAAAATCTAATGTAAGTGAGATGTATAATGAATGGAAAATCACAAACTTAGATTTTTTTTTTAAACTTACATTTCTGTTTAAAATAATTTAGCATATATTCCAAGCTCCCATTTCCATTATGGTAGAAAACAATCATGCTAAATCAAGGCAACTTTCAGTTTAAATTTCTATCTTCTGGTGTGCCCTGGTGGCTTAGTGGGTAAATCCACTGGGTATAGTTCACATACATCCCAAGAACCTGGGTTCAAGACCCAGAGCTGAGGTTAACAACCAAGATGAACGACTACATAAAACTAAAATAAAATGCTTCCTTCTCCCCTCTCATCCTATCTGCCTGCCTCCTTGCCTTTGTTTCTGCTTGCATCTTTCCTCTATAAATAAATAAATACATAAAGTTGTATCTTCTGAATAAACATAGGCAAATACAAAATTTTTATCTCTTCTCTAGACTGATTTAGGTTCTTGGGTACTGTAATATTTTCTTTACATTGGTTGAGAGAATGTAGCCAGATTTCTATGTGCTTTGTTCACTGCTGGAATAATTTGTTATCTGTTAACTCATCAGTAAAATGCAGTGATTGTTCTGGGACACTCATTGTATACTGTAAATTCCCCTATTCTTCATCTCCTTCACCTTCAGAGATGGTTATCTTAATTTTCACCTTCCTATTGTGCCTCACCTGAGAAACAGAATCTTTTTAAATTTTCTTCTATCCCACATGATTTAAGGAACATTGGTGGAGGGATCATGGATCTTAAGACTTTTATCTATCGAGACCTTGCTTCCTTTAATTTATACCCCAGAACAGTGGCTTCATGTTGGTAAACAATTCACTACTAGGCTGCCTCGCTCCAAAATCCAGACAAGAAATGAAACGTTTTTGTTTTATATTCTCACACTATATGGATAGTTTATATAGACTCCACTTTTTTGGATTCTAAGCCTTCAGTGGGAAAGAGAACAGACAGGCAAAAAAGTTCAGTAGTGCATATAACTTCCCCACCCATGTCCTCTGAAAGATTTCTTCCCCATCCTACACGTGCATATGCAAATGTTATGGACAACTGAACTTACATGGACATATTTATTCTCCAGTTCCAGTGAAGTTATCAACTAAATTGCTATTTTCCATTATTTTTATAGAAATCTTTTGTAAGAAATGCGTTTTCATATCATTCCAGAAATTAGTTTACTTTTATTAATTGCAGTCAACTCTATTCTATCACATTAGAAAAAATGTAATGCTGATTTAGACCTAGGAAATTTATTTCACAGCCTTCTTATGGGCCTTGTATGGGAGTTTGAAAAACATTGATATAAGCCTTTCCTATGAGTTCCTCCTTGCTCCTGATAAGAAAAGTCAAATTTTCAGACATCTTTCTTTTTCAGACTGGTTGGATCTTGCAAACTGAAAGAGCTTTGGCTTTCAGATCAATATCCATGCTATATGCTTAAAAAAAATCCATTTGAATTGTATGTTTTGGTCTACATTCCACTTTCCACCTTTAACAATGAATAACTCTGGGTTTAGAGGCAGACAACAATAAGAAAAAAGAACGAAGACATCTACAGATTTCATCCTGCTACATATAAATCAGCAGAGAATCAGAGATTTTTAAAAATGCCACTAAAACTCAGAGAAATTAAGTTTTCCAACCAAGCAGTCCACAGAGGACTCCAATACTCAGGGGATTGTCTGACTTGTCCAGTGCCACAGAGCTTGTTAAAATCAGAACTGGAACATTTGTTTCTTAGCTGTCATGTCACCACACTTTCCATTAAACATTATTCAGCCTCTTCTTAAAATTAGCAAATTAGTCAAATATAAGTGCACATAAAATACTAGCAGAATTGGGAAGGATTTGCACCCTATACTTGTTACCTCTCTTTTTTTCTTCCTGACCTTAAAGATCCTGAGGTTGAAGTATTCATTGTGTCTGATACAATTTCTAATTTTCTATATTCAGTCTCTCTCACATTCTCTTGATACTTTGGGTGTTGAGGGAAGAGTGAAGAAAATTGCCTATATTTTGCTGGGGTCATTACGAAGCTTTTGTATTAAGGAGTTTGAAAACTCTCGTGACATGAAACAAACTTTTGAGGATTAAACTGATTATCACCTTGCTCTTTGGTTGATTTACTCAGGAATATAGAAACAGCCTCCATTTCAACTCTTCTTAGAGAAAACAGATTTCATACACTGACACATGACACAATATATCTAGACAGAGCTGATGATCTACATGAGGGATCAGAAAAAAAAGGTTTATTTAAAAAATATGCATCTAAAAATGGACCCAAACAGAACTTTTAGAAAATGATTTATCAGTATATGTCAATGAGCTTTGAAATATATGCCAGTATTTATCTCAGAGCTATGTCTAAGAACAAAATGCTATATTGAATACAAGTTATGTATTAGCAACAGTAAGATGATTAAGTAGATTATGGTATTTGTTAAGAATAAATTACTGTATAATATTAAAATATAATATTAATGATGAATGTCCATTACTATAGGGAATATCTGTGTTTTAAAATTTTTTATATACAGCATATAAACTGGCATCGTCAGTAGAGATTAATTATGCAGTAACAATTTTACAGAAAAAGACTGGAAAGAAATATATCAAGGTGAAATTACTATTTTTTGGAGATAGAGTTAGAGTAGTTGTGCTTTTCCCTTTCTGAATCTCAGTTTTTTCCTCTCAATTATCATGTATTACACATATTCAAAAAATTAGATAATTTGAAAGGAGTACTTTATAAATGTATATGACTTGAAATGTTGGAAGCAGGAACAAATTTCAGGTTTTAAGTTTTTAATATTTTTAGGTTGTGTTTGATTACAGTGTTCCAAGAAATTTTACAATTTGGGTCATTATCACAGTTTTTTTGTTTTTTGTTTCATTTTGTTTTTGAATGGTGTATCCTGCTATGTATCATTAGTGAATCACAGTTACTGTAACATATAATATTAAAAAATAAAAAAAGATGTTGAATGAAAAGAATAATTACCTTAAACAACAGGCAGAGTCATTAGTTAGCTCTTTGAATGGGCTAGGGTGTCCATTTATCTCCTGTTGCCATTTATAATTTAGGACTGTTGTTATCTGATCCAGAGTGAGGAACAAGTCGAAAACAGAAGTGAATACCTTTTCCCACCTCCTCTCTGAGGAAGTTGCTTGCAATCAATTCTGCTAGAATGAGCAGCAGCTACAAATGGGTCTGCGTTCTTGAATTTGCTGGCTGTACCCACAATCCGTGCTGCAGTAGTTGAAGCAATTTTCCTTTCAAGATATTGATTTCCTATGGAATTGTCATTTGAAATGATGGATCTACAGTTGGGTTGGGACCTGGAGGAAAGATGGCTGTGTTTGTGTTTCAGGCATCCATCTTGACAGTCTTTGTCCTCCACACAAAGGACAAAAGGAAAGGAAAGAAATTGTTAGAGTTGGGAGAAAGATTAAGTTAAATACTTTAATCGTCTTCCAGCTTTACAAACCAATTTCTAATATTTAGGACAAAGCTACTTACGAATCAAACCCTTCAGTTTATTTGTTTGTTTTGATTATTCTTGAAGTTAAAGTAGTGAGACATATGACTGTGTACTTTTCAGCAGAAATGCAGAAAGTTTTACTTTATTGACTAGAGCATTCATTAGCAGTAATTTTCTCTTTCTTAGAAGAGATTTGAGGGATGATCTTTGCATCGATAGTGATAACTGTCTTCTGTAGGTCAGATTTCCTGCAGCCTTCCTTTTAAGAACAGATTGATTCCTGATTCTTGTGTTCTATGATTTGGTCTGACTCTTTCTTGTTACCCTTTCTTCTTTATCTTCTTTTATACAATATGCATCTTCTTTTTCTGTGATATGTCATTGCTTCTATTCTGCCACACTTTGAGGTGAGTTATTACATCCTTTCCTTTCTTTTAATGTCCTTTGTTTTTTCCTTTATGCTGTATTTTTTACTTTAGAAACTACGTAATCTCATTGGTTTGGGGGTCACTAACCAGACTTATTTTTTTTTGACATGAATCTCTTTTCCATTATTCTAGGAGGCCCCGAAATATAAACTCCTTACTTGTTCGAGAACAGTCCATGAGGCAAAGGTTAAATAAGATATTTTCATGCATTAATGAATTAATCCTTGTAATCAATCAATTAGTGAAATATTTCTTACGAATTTTTAACAATAAAACTTGATTTTATTATTAGATTATATTTCAAAATCATTTTTACACAAAATTTTCTCTAAAAATCACTCATTTCTTTACTTACATCAAGTATAATAAACCAAATTAAATCACTTGCAATGGTGGAATAGCATCAGTGTGGACTGTGTAATAGATTCTCTAAGGAGTTTTATGGGTCATTATCTTCTTAAGCTAAATGATCACTCTAATTTTTTGTTATTACATTTCATAAGGTTTTATAATATGAGAAAAGGAACTTTAGTACACAGTTTTTGACCTCTATTTTTGCTATTTTGAGCTCTTTATTAAACCACTTTAAAAAATTTCTTATTACGATTGCAGAAATTTGAAGTTGTTGGGCAGGTGTGATGTTGAAACATTCAACTGTTTCTAAAGAATGCCCATATTAATAGGCATATCAACTGTGGAAATGTGAGAATTAACTGTATCATATATACAAGCATTTGATACATGATAATCACAATGTGATTTTTATGTGTGTGTGTGTGTGAGAGAGAGAGAGAGAGAGAGAGAGAGAGAGAGAGAGAGAGAGAGAGAGAGAGAGAGAGAGAGAGAGAGAGATTGGCAACCAAGCAATCATCCTCTCAGGAAAGAATTGATCAAAAGGGTGTAGCTTAAAACTTGTTTGGTAGCCATCTTTAGCAAATTTCTTTAATCCAAATTACAATTTTCAACACCATTTTCAAAAAATTCGCAATCTCCCCTTAATCTTTGTTTTGTTTAGAACACATTCTTTGCATTTCTTTTATTTAGATAAAATATTTAGTTTGGAGGAGGGACTAGGATGTGTACCTGTAAATGAATTAAGGTGAAATAGAGCATAAAAACATCCATTGAGGCTATGATTATGCAGGTTACAGTTTTCAACTGAATTTCTAGAGTACTACAAAAGGAGAATTCATTTGGCAGATACTTGCTGATCAAACATATCATATTAATGTCTTATTGAATAATTAAAATCACAATTTCTAACTAGAATAATCCTTCCATTTGGGCATAAACACATACTAGCATTCAAGTACCCATTTGAGACTCCAGTTAGAAAGTCTTAGTCAGAAATTAATACATTGAGTATGAATCAAATAGATTTTAATAGTCTAATAATTTCTACTCTATAAAATATCTAACAATATTAAAGATTCTTCAATAACAAATCAACAATTTTTTTAATGCTTTTTAGGAAACTCTCAGGTTACCTGGCTCCATCCTTCTATTCCTGGTAGAGCATTGTTAGTCGAATTTTTATTGTAACAGTATTTTAAAAGGAGAAATCTCTCCTCATTCAGAACCATCAGTCTGAATTCATCTTTTAAATTCTTGCAAATCAAAGTTTGATTCAAATACTTACAAAAATATGTTTGATATACATTTTCTATATAGATGAAAAGATTTTTATATTGAATGTGCATTAATAATGGGAAATCAACGTCATTTGAAAAACAATTTTACTTAGATCATCACATTTATTTTAACAAAGTAGTAGATTTTTTTGGTGTTCAGTGAAACAAGCTGAGTTGTGTTACAGATTATTTTTGATAAGTACGTACCATTCTGACTCATCTTTGTTTAGACAAATAAGTATTTCTGACATTTACCTATCTTATTTGCCAGTTACTGCTATTTATATTAGCAGGCAATGCTATTTCCTATTTAACTTTGGTATGATCACTATGCAAGTATAATTTTGAGCTCAGCCACCTGTTTACACATTCTTTCATGTGGCAAGAAAAACTTTTTTAGAATAAGTATCAAGGGAGAGAAGCCATAGTATGAGTGAGACATTTGATAGTCTTAATCCTAAGCAGATTTAAAGTAGATTTTTTTTAAACTGTAAACCTGCATAAATTCCTGAGGTTGTTTCTTAGTAGGCAGTATAATTGAGATGCCTGTGAGTAAGAACGTAGTAGCAGGACCATTATTGATAGCACTTGGATCTAAAGACTTAGTTTATAAATATTGAAAGTATGTTAACATGTATTGATGTTTGGTCATGAACTCAGGGGCAGAGAGATACATAAAGTACTGAATACATAATAAAGGAAGAAACTACAACTCTGGTGTTATATTTATGATAGTTTCATATGAAATTTGTTTTTGTTTCACATGGAGAATATTGCCAAAATTTTGGAAAGGAAATAAGAAATCTTCTAGAGCATAAGCTAGATCCAAAATTCAAGAGTTTACAGAAAGATCTTATGTTAAACTTCTCAATGACTGTGGTATTCTAGGGATTCAGTTTAGTCCTATTATCTGTGTTATTTACCAGCTTAGCACCAGAAATCTATTTTGAACATTGATTTCAATGACTGTTGGGTGAACTCCCCAGGTAAATGTTTTGTCTCTTATGCAGCAATAAGCGATCTATGAGAAAAATAGAAAACTTTGAAAATATTAAATCTTTGAAGCGATAGGCTCCAGTGTAAGGAGAGTTATGTTCCCTAATTAGGATAATCCAAAAATGACAAAAAATGTGGAATTCTGTTAGTTAGCAAAAATAACTAGGAATATATATTTGCCAAAGAAAAATGTGTTATTTTTTACATCTTTTTTTAAAAAGGTTAACCTAGTGAAAAACTATTAGATCAGGCTATTGGTGATGGAATGAAAGTTTTGACAAAAGCCTTGTCTTCCTATTACTGAAAAGAGTTCTGCAAGTATGAGTTTCCAACAATATGGGTAATCAGAAATTTGGGGAATAAAAAGGAAAGGTTAGTCTTACTGGATGTCATGAAAGGGCATGAGTAAACATTAGACAAAAAGAACACATACAAAAAAACTCTTAATGGGATGAATACTCAGCTTGTCACAAAAATGCTTAATGATGGAGTAAAGATAAATTTGTCAGTTTCTCATATGTTGAATATTCATTATATAGTCTATGCAGCTGTATCTTAGAATGTCATTTTAATTTTCTTCTTTTTTTTTTTACATAAACTCTGCTGGTTTATTCTTAGGAATTGCGTTTTGTACCTTACATGTTTAAGCAAGCTATTGCAAGCCAGCACTTTAAATGGTATTTTGTTTTTCTCGGTATATTTTTTTTGACTGTGTTATCATATTTGTGGTATATCTTTATTGGAAACTGGCAAAAGATTATGTGAAAGCAGGTGTTTCTATAGTATGTATTCAATTAGTATTTATTCATTATTAAATACAACTAGTGCTATATTAAAGTATATATTCATGTGTGAACATTGTCTCTGATCATTTATTGGTAAAAAGGGTGATTCTAATTATATCATCAGGAGGTTTCACAAGTTAACGTGAAATCCAGTCATGTTGTCTTACACTCAACATGTTATTCAAGTTTTACAAAGTTTACCTTGGAAGTAATACTTATAATACCTTACTGGAGTTTATAAACAGCTATTTCAAGTTAATTTAAATGATCATTTAAAATTCTAAAGTAATTTTTAAAGATTAAAATATATATGTAATATATTATTCCAAAAGTGAATTTAAGAGGACATTTATGAAGCTTAATTTTAGGGTTCCCTCTTGCTCAGTTCTAGTCCAACCTTAGTGTATTCTCCTTTTGGGATGTGGAAAGGAAACATGGAGGCCGTGTTTTGGTGGTGGTGATGATGGCACTGTGGCTGTGAGTGACCAGCATTTTCAAGCCTATCCACATCCCCACGGAAGACCTGAACCTGGTAGATCTCATTGTTCATCCAGATTCTACTGATGACTCCTAAGAGGAAGTTGAACAAATGCTACCCTCTCTCCCTGTCTGGATTAGAAGGCTCAAAATTCCTTGGTTAGTGGCTACCTGTTCCCTCCCACCACCAAGTTGTATCTTTCATGTCTTGCAAGATCTAAATGCTGAGATTCTTCAAGAGCTTGTTCACAGGAAGCATAAAACACCTGAAAACCATGGTTTTGTAGTAAACATAACTAAGCACAGTTAATGTGAAAATACATTATGAAACCCATAAAGCTCCCTGTGCTGTAGTTGACAAAAGAACCTTTAAACTATCAATAACACAAAATCAATTTCCATCAACCATGCAAGAGGAAAAATTAAATTTTCTTTTTATTCAAATCATTGTTTAAAAAAGCAAAGAGAATGACTAAAAATGTAAGAAAGAAAGTATTATAGAAGTATTACAGAAGTGGTACTAATGATAGAAATGATAGATTAATTTCCTGGATTTTATTATTAGTTTATAATGCTTGTAAGATTTTTAAAACTTTGCAATTTATTATGAATCATTTCCTCCTTCTAAATATGTACTTACTTTGGTGTCTACTTTTGGATTCATAATTTTATATTATTTCCTAAAAATAGTTGCACTAAATTGCACATAGACATGGCTCCCCCTCTGCCTGGCACATGATAGTTTTATACATGTTTTTATTATTCTTCTCTAGGGCATTTGAATTTTCATGGAGTATAAGTAATCATCTCTAATATACAAATGCGTAGTTGCTAAAAACTATTTTTCTCTTGCTTAACATGCCATTTGTAATGGTTGATGGACTCCAAAATGGTTGTAATGAATCATGGTCTCCCAAAAGATAAAGTCACTTCCTAATTTCTGAAGCTTGTGAATGACATGTTATTTGGAAAATGGAGTTTTACGGCTGTAATTAAGGATCTTCAGATGAGGTTATTTGAGATTTTCCAGGTGACCCTTAGTTCAATGACAAGAACCCCACAAGAAACCACAGAGGAGGGCACAATGTGACCGTGGAAGGAGACCATGGAGGAGGAGTGATGTATACACAAACCAAAGAATACTTACAGACACCAGAAAGTGGATGAGGCAAAGAACACAGTCTGCCTTCCAGTTTCAGGGCAGAGCAGCCATTCTGACACCTTGGTTTTGGACTTTGAGTCTCCAGAACTGTGAGAAAATAAGTTTCTGTTGTGCTAAACTGCCCAGTTTATGGAAATTTGTTACAGCAGTCACAGAAAGCTAATACACTTTTTTTTTTTTTTAGCCACACACATTCTGGAAAGTTGTCATCAATGTATATTTTATTGTTGCAAAAACAACCAAATATTAGGTAGAAGGGATAGCAATGGAGAAAAGAAACAGAAGAAAAAAATAAGTAGACAGAGCAAAATCAGAAATTCATATTCATGAAATAGACAATTCATATATACATTTTTTCTTTTTCCTGAGACCAGAGTCATAGGAAAAGTTAAGAAGAGGTGGTTATATATCTTTTGCAACTTATCACAGGGAGGCAAACTATGTTTCAGCTAGATAAACGATCACCTAAAATCTTTTATTTTTTATTTTTAATATAGGCTCAAAAGTATATCAACACCAGCTGGAGATTGTGAATCTTCTTATTTGTCCTAGACGCAATATATCAATATTGCTTGCTTGAGTGGATAAATATCTTGTTTTGTTGTTTTTACAATTTACTTTAAAAATATTCATTTATGTAAACTTACTTAAATATGCTTTTTCTTCCTTTGTTGTACAGATGGTTTAATGTAAATATAAATAAGATATAAATATAAGATAATTAATGAACATTTTATTTCATTAAATATAAATAGTGATCACTTAAGAATTAAAATGATGTGACTGTTAGAAAATAGGGTATCAGTAATGAAATGCATGTTAGGATATATACTGAACCAACTTATAAAAAGATTATTTCAACTTGTTCAGGAATGCAATTCAACCATTTATATTTGACAATGGTTTCCTTTTTAGTGTTTCTTATTGGGTTCTCATATATCATCTTTTGAAGGTACAGATAGTCATTTAAAAAAATTGATGAACTCATGAATTACATCCATTAAAAATAGGCTTCATTGTATCTCTTAAGAATGGAGATTGTGTTCAGTGTTATATTTTAAAAACCAGATTCAGAAAGACTGCTTTCTTTATCTTGTTTTGTGTCTTGTTATCTTGTTTTCCTAAGAGGAATTTACTAGATTTTATCATTGTTGGGATTAGTTATGTTGGTCATCTCTGTCCATTAGAAAGACAGGTGGGAGATAATGAGTTCTTTTCTTGTAGATTGATCTCTCATTTTGTCCCATCCCAATCTATTCTCTGAGTATAATTTTATTTATAAAAAAAAAAGTTGTTTCTCATTGTCCTCATGGTAAGCAAAAATTGTTTATAATTCACAAAGAATTTTAAATTTTTAATTAAATTTCCTGCTATGGTCTCCCCTCTCCATCCTGAGTAAATTTATATTACAATTATACTGAACTATTAAGCCACGCAAGTCTACATCTTTGTTCATTTTTACAAGTATAGAGCAGTTCTAAGTGAGATGCAAACATAAGTTTTGTAGAAAATTGATGGGGTGAACTTTTGTGCTTTGGAAGAATTTTGAGAAACACTTGTTCTGAAGGAAAAAGTAGGATGAGAGAGTTGTAGTATATGAATTTTGATCACAGAGGGCAGAGCCAAGATTAAGCTCGAATCCTATGGAGACAAAGACAAAGATCTATAACTAATGCCAAAAAGTCCATTTTCCCTAAAATCTATTTAAAACATTAAAACTCAGCATTATTGCTTTTTGAATTTTCTTCTGGAGTAGAAAAAAAAAACACAAACAACCAAAATTCCCATTTTACTTTTCCATAGAATTCCCTAAAGTTTTGATTATATGAGAATCCAGTGCTGGCCTCCAGAGAACTGGTTTCTTTGGTATAACACATTGCATCCCGATGCCAAAGAGTTGACTTGGGTACATCCTTCTTCATAAGTCTGTATAAAATATCTGCGGAATCTCAGAAGCATCCGTTTATTATGTTGGTGATATTAGAATTGGTAGGGAGTGGACATTCTAAATTGATAGGTTGGAAAAAAGTTGCTAGTAATTGGACTATTGCTATAAATATGACTTCATATCAGTCAAGATCCAGTTCGAATATAGCAACCACACTAGTATTTTGAATCAGAAAATATATAAAGTAAATAACTATTAAGTAGGCAAAAGGGATAAAAGAGAAGTTGAAGATGTAATATAGATACAACTGCAGAAGATAGCTGTTGTCCTTATGAAGGAGATAAGTAGACCAGGAAGATTCAGGAATTTAGTGGAAGGCCTCCAGAAGACTGAAGTTAAGACCTTTTTATGACAGAGCCCTGAGACTGGTCTGGAGGTGGTAAATGCCGAAGAAAACACTGTGGAAAATGCTGTGCCCCCACATTACTCTAGCCTGCCCTCTTCAACTTCTAAACAAAACAGCAGAAGAAATAAAAAAGCAGAAGTGGTGGTCATCTGGTAAAAGAGAACTATAGCTGATAGAACTCTGTCTCGGTATTCTAATATAGAAAAAGAAGAGTAACTTTAGGGCAGAAAATTAATAATTGACAAAGGTCCATATGTCCCAGAGACTGACATTTGAGGAAATAGACTTACTTAACCAGGTCAATCCAAAATTCATTAGTTTTATAGGATCAACTTCCATATAATATTTGAACCCAAGTTGTACAACTTCTATTTCCTCTGCCAAGTACTTCAGACAATTCTTGTGGAGAGTTTATTTTTCTTGTTATCAGGCATTTCTTTCATTGAAATGCTGCTTTGGTCTCTACAGAGATCTTTTCAGTATATCCTATATCCTTTGTCTATATTTCTAACAGCTTTCTCTGGACTGCTTTTCATTTAAAATAAAGACTTTCTTACTAAAGCACAATTTCTTCAAAACTATTGCATTTATATACTTCACTGGAAATCTGGGTCTTTGAAGAAATAGCACCTTATTCCCCATTCTCCACTCAGGTTTAAAACAAACTAATAAACAAGACAAGGAGTCTTGGAGGCATATTACAGGTTAAGGTGAAAGAACTGGGCCTGTTAATGGAATTACTGTTTTAAACAGAATTACCTAACTCGGCATAGATAAAGTTAGATCAGACCTGATCTAATTCCCCCCGCCCCCCCCAAAAAAAGAGCCCAAATCAAACTATTGTCATGAAAGAGTTCTTTGCAGGTGATGTGGGGGAGAATATCCACAGTGTTAAATTCTGGTTTATTCTTTGCAACTTTTCTGATTTCAGAGAAATTCTTCTGTCTCTGTGAGCAGAGACACAACAAAAGACCAGAAATACCACACCATTTGATCTTCCATGTCATAGAAAAAAATGTCAGGCGTGAAGGAAAACATTCTTACCTATAACGAATAGATTCTAACAGCTACTGGCTTAGAAGTTGGTATGAGATATGTGTATACCAAACCCATTGACTACTTTCTTCAGAAGGTTATACTTCAGTCATCTCTTTTCAGACTGTTCTGCTTCCATGCTGCATCAAATGGACTTAACTGCATCTATGTCTTCTGCTTACTTGCCTCACATGTTCCAGGATCTCCAAGTGAGGTTTACAGATAAGACAAAGGAAACAAACAAAAAATCATATTCTTTTTCTCAGATGCTTATTTTGTGCAAAAACATCTTTTTTCTGTTCTGAAAGTATAACCCAGAAAATTTTCTCTTTTTGTAACTGGATATTTCAGAGAAAAATGTAGACTCCTAAAGGAAAAAAAAATTCTCTCTTCTTTCTTTCCCCACCACATACAACCTCAGATCTCAAAGGGGAGATGAGAGAATAGAAAGGACAAAAGCTTCATCATTCCACATGTGAGAGATAGAAGAAGAAGTAATTTCCTTAGCAGCAGAGCAAGGTTGTCCTCATCTTTGGGAAGGGAGCAATTCCATTTGCAATTTTCAGTAGGGACAATAACCATAGCAAAGAAATGAGTTTACAATTTGTTATTTCACTCTGACCTGGAAAGGGGACAAGAACAGGTATCATTCCATTTTTCTAAATGAGTATAACTAAAACTTTTATTGACAGTAGTTTGGCATACAAGGACTAGGAGATTCGTGTACAAAAAGAAACCAGTTTCTCAAATGGTATCAGTAACTAAGTCACACTATAATAAATAATTTAAAAAAGTCTTTATACCTCAATTCAGGCCACTATGCTCTTAATATTTTTCTTCATTTTATCTATATATTAAGGTACATAATCAACTTATTTAGAGGAGAAAAAATATGTAAATGGTTGGAGACCTCAGATGCAAAGTATCATTTTCTTTTAGGCACATTACCAAATACTCTAAAGCACCTTCTTCATTATCAACCTTTTATATATCTCTTTATTCTTATTAAGTTGAACATTGCAGACTATAATTTTCCTCAATTGTTATACAACAAAATGCCCATGAAAATTCTATTCCATAAAAGAAAAGAATAGTATCCTCAGTGGTAATATTAGAACTCTAATTTAACTTGGTAATCATGAAACTTCATTGGGTTTTCTTTTTAATCAATTTCCTTTTCTCTTTCTTTTAAAAACTTCGAAGATCTTGGAACCATGCAAGAATCCTGTCCATCCACACTCCCTTTCAGCTCTGTAGACTAAGTTTCTGAATGACATATGGAAGTCAATAGAAAATCAGTTCCAGCCCATTTTTCTGTGGAAGGCTCTTCATTGCACATGGGTTTTGTTACATTTGGCTTAATTTCCCACATCAGACTTCACTTCTTTCAAAAAAATTCTATCCAACCACTGTATTCCATCTACATGTAGTCTCTCTGGGCCACCTCATCTTTTGCATGTGCTGAAATTCTACTCCTGCTGGTGTACACTTTATGTACACTGCCTCCTGATTAAGAGTTCCTCATGGGTGCTAATATTCCAAGGAACTAACACAATGTTTGCACATAATCGGTTCTTAATAAACTGTTAAATGAGTGAATGCATAAAATGCTACTTTAAGACGAGGACTACTTAACCAATTATTACCAACATTAGAAAGCAAGCTTTTCTCCTCTTTAGTGCTTCTTTAGCTCCTGTTTCTCCTCAGATATTCAACCTCAATTTTCTCATCTCAGTAGGTAATTATATTCTAGAGCTTTTTAAAAAAGCTGTCTCCAATTCTAAACTTAATTATTTGATGCTCTAATCAACATAGTCTTGGCTAAGTGAATCTTATCTGATATATCCATTTACATTGTTATATGAATGGCTAAAATAGTTGAAGTATTGCTGTCTACTACCCTTTAAATGTTAACTAAGAAATTTCACAAGAACTGAACTCAAAGTTCTTTAACTCAAAAATCTGACCCTATTATGATGAAACCTTTGCCATTCTATCAGGCTTGCAGACAAGATTTTTGATGAGTGTTTTTCAGACGTCCTCTCAAACACACCTTATAACTTCCTCCAGAGTCAGTGCTTCCCAAGTTGCCTTCAAACAGGCACGTTGCTTTGGGTTCTCAGGATGTGTTCCATGATAGCTGATAGCTTTCTGAGAAAAGGGCCAAATGCTCCATTTTTTGTCTCTTAACTCACTTCACTACTCCCATCTACACATGAGAATCCTCACATTTATCATGGAATGTCATTGAACTGGAAAAGATCAGTGGTAATGATTGCTGAAAAAGCCATGCTAAAGTAATCATTACCAAATTCTGTTCTTATGCTTCTTTTTCATTTCTCTTTCTAATAACCCACAACAAGTATCAAGCTAACATTGTAAAGCTCAGATCTGGTTTCTTGGAGAATTCAGCTTTGTGCACTGAAAGAAGTACTTGTTCTAGGAAATTAAAGGCCTGAAATAATTACTGCAGCCCATTAAACAACAGGAAAATTGACTAGCTTTAGTTGGCATGCTTTTTCATTTTTTTATCAAATTTAATTGACCAAGCACAATCTTTTAGAACTCAACCTGTGCAAATGGAAGAAAACTTAGCATCAGATGAATAAGGAATGAAAATGATCACCCATCCCCATAGGCAGAACCTATCATCTAGGACTTGGTTCCCAGATGTTCAGTCTGTTCATAGTTCCAATAAGGACTAAGGTGGGTTTTCACACTGTTGTGTTTGAGATCTGTCTTGTCAGATATCCTTTTTCTTTGGAACATTTCATGGCCAGTTTCCTTATTTTTAACAAATTTCCTATAATCAGATCTTTAAAGAACTTTTTAAGTAACTGATTATATTTTTTTCTGTTTAAATTGTGTAAAAACTTTTCCCTCTTAGAAATCACTTGACCTAATCTTTTTATTCTCTCCATGAAATAGCCAAAGAAGTTAAAACTGCTTACTGTTTACATAGGTTACTAAGACTAGAGACAAGTCTTGATGGAAACTGACCAGAACTGGGACTTTTGTCTGCTTCTGGATCCATTCATCTTTCCTTTACATCAAGCATTTTTCTGACTAAAATCCAGTGTAAATAGTTTTTAATAATATCTGAGAATGCAAAAATGACTGAAGTGTTTTTGGAAATCTTTAGGGTTTAGAGAAAAACCAATTTAAGTCTGATATTTGGTCAATGGATTCTTCATTGTGGGCATTTAAAAAAAGTTGTAATGAATATAAATATCATACCAGAGAAGAATATAGTGTAAACATATATATATATATATATATATATATACATGTCATATATATATATGAAAAAGAAAACAATGAAATTTATTTATAGATCACAAGAAAAGTGTATTTGCTTAGTGGCAATTTGAAAGTGTTACTAAACTTTGAGAGCTTATAAAAATATTTAACACATATTAAACAGGGTCTTACATAGAGTCAGGCCAGTTTCAGTGGCTCAGGAAGCAATGGTAATAGCACTGACATGACTAGTGCCTTAATTGGGCCTACTGTTTACCTAAAGTAAGTACATGGGTAAGTAAGAGACAACAAAAATGAGCATCATAGGCAGGGTACAAGATATGTGAGTTCTTAGCAAGGGTACCCACTAGACATGGTGAGCTAGAATGTTTTGCTAGTAGAAGTGACATTTAAGTTGAGAAGTAAAGAATGAAGAGAAGTTAAAATAAACTAACTGAAAATAAGTGTTGATTGGGGATGGATAAACATTGCAGAGAGAAGGAACAGAAAGTGGAAAGGTTCCAAATTAAAAGAGTTCAATTTTCAGGAACTGTGAGAAGTAGGGCCATTGAAATATGCTTCCTACAAACATTTCTGTGACTATTTAAATAATAAGGGCACAAGTTTTTTTTTTTTCCTCAAACCTCATGATGAGTACTCTTTTCTAGTCCTGGACATTTAAGAAATAATTTTGATTCCTTTTTAGTTTCTAAAAGAGTGGACCTAATTTCCAGACATATTGATTGGTTGCGATCTACCCTGACATGTGTGAGTGTACATGGAGTGTTGCCCCTAGGAGACACCATGCTTTCCTGTAACTTGAAGTCTGAAAATCATGAAATATGAATGTTTTCTGTTGTCTTCATTGTGACTGCTGTCACTTGTAACTTAGAATTCAGGTATTGTGTTCAAAATCCTTCTATGAATTGTCATATACAATCGTTAAATTGTCTCATCTCCTGGCTCTCCTAAACTTTATTTTCCATATTTTATATTTCTTATTTATGCACAGCACCTCAAAGTCTTACTTTCATGTTTTGAAAGTCTAAGAATTCTGCCACACTGGACAATTATACTTGACAACTAAAATGGAAGAAAAGACATATAGGAAATGATTGTAATTAACTTATGACTGCTCAAAGCAAATTGGTGATGAAAAATTGTCCTGCTTACATTTTCCTGCATCACAACATCTTGCTCACTTCCAGAACAGTTAATGCTTATGCATTCAATATTAAAGTGATTACGAAGATTCCTAATACACAAAGATGTTCTGATAATATGTAATTATTATTAGTAATTATTATCATCATTAACAATATTAATCGCTGACATTTATGTTATGCTGCTATATATCAAATACTAAGCTAATTGTTTCATGTTTATCATTTCATTTAATCTGCGTTACATTCTTATGAAGCAGAAATTTATCAATTTCCTATCTTGCAGTTAAAGAAGGTTGAGGCATCGAGAGTTTATTTACTTTGCCTAAAATGACAGAATATGTGGGGAGGAGGAATTTAAATCTAGGCTGTCTGACAAGAAAGTTCATTTGTCTATCAGATAAACTTTCTTCATGAAGCAAGTGTCATCATCGTTTGCAAAATGAGTAAGCTAGCAACACACCAAAGAAATTACAGTGTGTGACATTAGTTTAAAAGAAATTTTTGGCAGAATGAACTATATTCTTACGAGTATTTTACAGGTTAAAATTAACTTGCAGTTCTTGTGGATGCTAATAAGCTGTTCTGTTTACCTTTTAACTGAACTTTACAAATGGTATTGTACATTTATAACCTTGACATTTATTAGGGCTTGAAAAGTGCTGTTCAGTCCTTGAGGAAAGAATGTTAATAATGTGTTATGGCAAAGCCTCCAGACAGTGATAGGACTGACAATGGGCACTCAAAAGGTAGAGAAAAAACACTTTATTGCAAGCACTGGTGCTGGCTCAGGGACATTGTTACCCAAAGCTGAGTAATGGGGAGTCTAGGGGAGCTCCTTTTATACTCTGAGGTAAAGGTTCATCTCCTTGGCTACCTGTGGTTTCTACTGGCAACTCTTTTCAGCTTTGTACAGCTGCAGGGTAGGGAGGCTCTGCTTGCTGTCCTTACACATAGCTACAGTCTCTGTAATACAATAACAGGATGTAGCTACAGTCTCCCTGTGGTGGAAAATTCTTGGCACACTAACTTTTGCATTAGGGTCAGGATAAAGTTTTCTACCACAAATGTACTCCTAGTTAGAGTGCATTGAAAAAATCATTGATATATGTGTGATGTATTTGAGAGGTTCTAAACACTTAGGCATTATTTTATTTGATTTTTAGAGCCATCTAAGAGAGACGGGTGGGTATTATTGCCTCTATCATAATTACTGACAAAGAAATTAATTCTCATTGAGTGAAGGATTGAACCAGAAGTAGAATTGGAACTTTATAATATTCTCTATACGCTGATTCTCTACATACAATTCAGAAAAATAGATAGAGAAAATTGCATGGGGAGTAATACACAGGGAGATAAAATCAACTCCCCTTATGGTAAGCTAAAATTTAACACTGGTCCTGGACTGCTTAATATTACCATATATGACTTAGTCAATATTTCCACACAGACAATGAAATTCTCAATTATCACAACTCATAAATATGACACATGGCTTTTTGCTGGTCCCAGATTTTATTTCAGTGGTAAATGGGGGTTTCATGGACTTAAGTTGTCCTTTATCTATGCAGATGTCACCATGGAGGAAGGACAGGTGTTTGTAGACATTCACTTTATAAAACCTCAGGAAAACTGTGGAAGCATCTTCATTTTGTATAGAGGCAACCCACAGACTGCCTTGGCAATGATTTTTGAAAATGTGTTACTTAGTAAATAAAACTGAGATGTATTTTAGAGTGAAGAAGCCACTGAAATTAGGAAAAAACTAATTTTCAAACAAACTCAAATTCTTGTTATATTTCTATTTAAAATTTTTGTACTGTGCTTTAGAAAAGTTAGCTCTTAAGTAATATTTTTCATGTTTTATTATAGCAGTAAGAATTAAGCAAGTGGCAAAATTATTGACTTGAAAGTATAGATTTTGGTAAATAATGAACAAGAACTGGAAGCAAAGACATATTGAAGGATGACTTAGTAATAGTAAGAAACCAACAATGTTAGCCTACAGCATTGTCTGAACTGGCCAGTATACATAGAGGACAAGTAGGTCAAATAAAAAAGGCAAAAATCAGTGTACCCTAGTCAATCAGAAGTCAGTTGGATATTCTTTTTAATTGAAATAATCTTTGTTTACATTAATTTTAGAATTACTTTTAGGGAACTTTGTAATCTTCAAATATTGTGATAAACAAGTATTTCCGTCTATTAAAGGAAATTGTCAGGCACCTACGTGTGGTCAGACTCCTGGGCAGAAAATTTGCCCATTGTCTTGGCTAAAAAATACAACTTGATATAGACCAGAAAGGCATCACGATCCTAACAACTTGAAGAAAATAAAATGACACAGGGCTGGTAGGTTGATTTAAAGCTTCTTTAGAAAGAGAGATTGAGTTTCCCTTAGGGCAAAGACTTCATGACTCTGGTGAGGAGATCCTGTTTCTCTGCTTCAGAGATTTGGGCTTTAATCAAATCAGTTATATCTGGGTTTAACTCAACTCTAGTTTATATAGTTACCCTTACAAAATCTATCACTGGTCTGCCACAGACTAGCTCTGTGATCTTGGTCTAACACTTAACCTCACTGAGTCTTTTTCTATAGTGCAATCAATACACTTCCTGTTCTTTTTCAGTTCTACCAGGGATGTCTGTGAACAAATGACACCATCAATGTGAAGTTGTTTTGAGTATCTTAGAGAAAAGACACGTTGTGTATTAGAAATTATTGTTATTGCTAAGAATAATGATTATTATTAGCTGTACATTGGAATACATATTGCCAGTTGAGATTAGAGTAGTTCTTACCTAAAAACCAGCAGAGTTCAGCTTAAATGTTTTAAGGGTTCTACAGGAATATATACAAGGTTCAGTTATAATAATAATTTTTCTAGGAAGGGCAATAAACCATAGGTTAATTTAGGACCCACGAAAGACATTTTTTTTTGAAATTGGAATTCAAAGGTGTCAAGTATCAGATAAAATCTGCTCTGTTACCTGAGATTTACTCTATTCAGTGATAGCTGACTAGTTTTTCTTTCTGATGTCTCCTCACCTCCTCCATATACAACTATGAAGTAATTATAAAAACTCTGCATCAGTTTTAACTCAGCAACATGCAAACGTGAAATATTCAGTTCTTTCCACTATCTTGTCAATATTATTTTTTGTTTCACTACTCACTGATAAAGCCAGGGAGTGGAGAAGCTTGATCTTTATAGTGGAAGTATTTCAATGAATTCAGACCTCCCTACCCATCTCCCAACCCCACCATTCAGGACATATTCAGTATTTATTATGACCAATGTCTACTTTCAGTGAAGCGTTGTGACCTGCATTCTCTTTCACCTGTGCTTGCTGAAGCCCAGGGTACAGGTCAGGACCAAATACTCATGTGAGGGACAGCATGGTCTTTGTGAGAATTATTGTTGGCCATTGACACTTCCATGTAATACTGGCCACCTGGTAACACCTGGTGTAGTTGGTCTCTCTTGCTGGCTCCCTACTGAGACACTTGAATGGTGTTAAGTCTCCTATTTTCAGGAATCCTAAGGGGATTTTTCAAAGTCTAATGGATGGCCTCTCATTGGGCTCTGGTGGTGACCTCCCTACCTTGCCTGAGATTACTCACACAGCGTTTTCTAGGACCTGACAAGGCCTCAGAACTCCTGCCATGGAGCCCACCTCAAGAGAAACTGGAAAGAGAAATCTTTGCTTTATTTTCAGTCGTTTTCAGGTGCTGGTATTAGAAAATAAGAAGCTGTAGAATGAGCTACCTGTGAGATGTGGGAGACCTCCTCCCACAAAGGAGAGAAGAGAAGAAATATGAACATTCTGCAAATTCTACCCCTTTTTCTCTCCATGAATATTCAGCTTCTCCTCCAAATATGTATGCACAAATAAATGCATATGTGTATGTATACATATATGTGTATGTGCATATATATTATATTTGCTGGGGCGGGGGGAACACAATTTGTTGGTTTCATTGGTGATCCTTAATGCTAGATAATCAGTAAAGTGATTTCTCCACTTCACATCCCTACATGGTACTTAAATAGGCTGACCATATATACCATTTTAAACAGGACAGTACCTTTTTTTCCCAACTGTCCTATTATTTTCCTATAAATGTCAAATTTGTCCCATTTTCAATAAACCAAGACCACCTCTTTAATGTGGGACAAAAGGGGCAGCTGTGTTTCCATGGCTCAGTCTGTTGAAGGGGCTCAAAAACATCTTCCCCTTTTGTCCCACGTAAAAGATGGCCCTTGCTGACACCGACCGCTATTCCCATCCCCCATGAAGAAACAGGAAACACTTAGTAAAAGTCCATCCTGCACATACCTGTAACGTGGTCAAGCCACAGGTATGTACTATAGGGATTATCTCTGGCACTATGAAGTTTACTGGGCATTTCTGACTAAGCTGGTTATGAGCATCTCTTGCACTGTGATAGTTAAAGCAGCATGTGTTTTAGGAAGGGCATTTATAGAGCAGGGTTTATCAGGCTGCTAAATTTGGTTTTTGCCTAAGGTGCCAAAATACCTTACACTGACTGGTCCTGGTCATTTGTATGAAGTCCTGCCTGACTAAACACCATTACTATGCAGTCCCTGATAGGCACAGCATTGTACTTACCTGTTGCTGGTCTGCTTACTCTGCTCCAGTTCAGATTGCTCCCCCTCCTCTGCTTCCCTTAGTTGTCACTGCATAACCCTGTCCCATTTTTGACATCTCAGTGTCCCATTTTTTGTTTCAAGGAAATATGGTCAGCCTATCCTTAAATGAATACGAATCCTTTAGAAATGTTTTTTTGAAGTTTAATTTTTAATCTATCCTCTTAAGTTTGGCAAAACACCTAACATTTCATGGTAAATGAAATCTCTCTCCACTTTAAAAGATGTCTTGAAAGAAACAGTCTAAGCTAATCAATTCCAAATTGTGTGTGTGTGTGTGTGTGTGTGTGTGTGTGTGTGTGTGTGAGTATATAACCCACCCCACAAATCAGAAATGTAGGTATCATTTTCATGGTTTTACTAATGTGGAAACTGAGACTAAGAGAAGCTGTTACATATCCAATCAAAAATAAAAAGCAAAGGAGATATTCAAGCCGAGTTGGTTAACTTCAAAGTTTATACCCTTTCTGCTAAAGCAAACTACCTCTAAACTTGTCATTCTTCATGGTTGGCCAGCATCAAAACTCTCTTCCTAAATGTGGAAAATGTCTTTACCTTATGGAAAGGGCATATCTATTTTCTGTTATAGAAAGTAAAGATAGTAGATATTCACTTCCCTGTCCTCCCTTGTTGCTTGGACAAGGACATGTGACTAAGCACTGCCAAGTTAGATGCACTCATCCCAGAATAGGAGGCATTTTAAGGAGTTCTGCCTCTCCTGCCAGCAGTAGCAGTTGCATTGCCGGATTGAGACTAGTACTAGGGCACTGTGCTGGGCACTGTGCTGGTGCACAAATCTGGTGTTCAGAGCTGGCAATGCAAATAGCACAAAAGGCTGAGATGGCAGCCATGTGTTCTGATCCACCAGATCACTGGCAGGATTTTGGACATTATTCTTGCTTTTTCAATTTTTTCAGTGAATCTAAGATTTAAGTAATATTTGTTTAATAAATCCCTTTATTTCTAAATCAGCCAGTGTTGGATTCATTTTTTGCAGGTTCCAATCTACAGCCTTTTGAATCACTTTAAGCCTATTTTCTTCTATACTTACTTTGTGCTTCCTGGGGTTGGATCTACAGAGTTTATTAGAGATCTAGGTCGTGTTACACTTGGGTGTGTCTTGCAAAGTATTGCCAGTTGTTTCCTTACAAACTAAGTTTGATTTTTAGGTTATAAAAAATATGATTGCTATGACATACCTAACAACATATAAAGGTATAAGTGAGTTCCATTAGGCAATAGCTTTGAGATTAAAAAAAAAAAAAAGAAGCAAAATAAGCATTTCAAAGGGTTAATTTCATTTACTTATTTATTTATTTACTTATTTATTTTTTTTAAGAGAAAGGTGCAGGCAGGAGTCAAGGCAATTAGGCAATCAGGAAGGAAGAGAGCGGGGTGGAAAGCACTTTATTTTATTTAGTTATTTATCTTGGTAATTCCCCTCAGCCCAGGGATTTGAACCTGGGTCTTCATGATGTATGTAGCTGTGCTGGCTGGAGGCGGAGGCAGTGGACTTACTCGCTAGACCACCAGGATGCACTTCAAGTGGTTAATGTTATGAAATGATGTCATTCAGTTGTTATCTGCCTAAAAACAATATCTGCTTAGTTCAAAGTTTAGCTTACCTAAAGACTTTCTACCTTCTCTACTCCTTTGTAAGAGAATCTTTGTTTTGACTTTACCTTTGCATTGTTCTTTATTACTTTTCTGTCTCTTGTCCGTTCTCTATCTCTGTCTCTCCCTCTCTATCATTAAGCTCTCTTCCAGGATACACTTACACACAGATTCAATAGCTTCTGAAGGACAAATACTGTGTCTCATTTGCTTTATTCTCTCTAAAGTCAAGTCCAATGCCGGGCAAAGAGCTGGCAATCAGTGAATATTTATTTGAAGAATACAATGAGTACTATAAATTCGGGCATGGCTAATTTTCCTCAAATTTCACCTTTGCTCTAGTCAAATTTTCAAAAGAGGTTTCTCCACATGATTTCTGCAATTTTTGTTAAGCTTTGATGATTTACTTGGCTTATTCCAAAACTCAAAGTTACTTCTTAAAAATTCTTTCCAAATTCCCTTCTACCACCCACTTCTTCATGCAAACCCACGTATAATACATGTGCCTACCCAAAAGAAGGCTAAGGATTCAGGACTATTCTTTTACTTCTTAAAAATATCCAAAAATATTTTCAGTGTTAATATCAATATGTCTTAAAATATCTTGTATTTCTCTTTCTCTGGTGTCCATTCTTTTGTGACCACTTCAGTCCATAATGATACATGTATTGATTATGTTCAATATTTTAAATATGATTTGTGGAATAGACAAGTTTATATTGAATTTAGACATGACTCTTACTTTATATGCTTAGAGCATCCCTCCCAAAGTTTTGAGCTACAATCATTATCTTAGTCTATTTGTGTTATCTGTCTCAGAATTCTGTATTTCATGCTGCGAAATATGGGGGTTCTATTTTGTAATACTCCTTTTCTAGAACCTACTCTTTATTTTCAAAGAGAACAAGGATTATAGTGGAAGAAAAGAATGAAGATAATAATGGCTCCATTTTTACAAGCACCCTGTCAGGTTTTTGTGATGTAACCTCTGTCAATTTGAGTGAAGGCAGGTAAGAAAGACCCAGGGGCTCCAGCCACACAAGGCCGCCCTATATGTCCCCGCTGTTCTATCTAACCCTAACTCTCTCCTAGTCTTTTAAAAAGGAGAAAAGAAAAGGACATGAACAGTTCCTGTCTGTTGTACTGCAGACTGGATAGAATATATCAAAGAGGAAATTATACATCTGGGATTTGGAAAACATTCATTATAACTGATCATAGAACAAGTTGACATGGATGGTGCAATGTGCTGACCTTACAGTAGATTTAAATATATAGAACAAAGATAAGGACAAGCCCCAGCGTGACCTTGATTTTCAATGAATTCCTATAAAATATCCTTTTAGGATTTCCTCTATATTTCAGACTTAAAAAAACACTGAGATCCTTCTCTAAAAAGAAACTATGTAAAGCATCACCTTGTAGAAAAAGAACTTCAAGGCATTTATAGTTTAGTGGGGAAAGAGCTATCAATGAAATATGGCAAATTTTAATACAACATTTAATAAGAACTATCTTATTGTAATTACCCTTCCTCTTAAGTTGTTATAATTGTTGTACCAATAGGATCTCATTTAATCTTTATAATAACCCTGCTATATCTACATTTTAAAAAGAAAGAAACTGGGATACAAAGGTTAGGTAATTTACTTACCAGGGGTACAGCAAGTGAATGAATAATGGAGTGGATTTCAAACCCAGATAATTTCTCTGCAGAGCCTGTCACTAGATAAGCTTACTGTTTTAGACAGTAATGGGAGAGGATATGAAGTGATACATGTTAAGTGAATGTGTGCTCCAGAGATGGCAACATGCTGTCTGTGGATGAATCAGTCTCCTGTGTCTTTAGGCCATGCTCTGTTTTTCCTACACGTTATTTAGAAAACTTTTGACATATTTAAAAAAAAATGTAGCTAGTTGTTAAAACATAAAAACGAAGGTATTTTACATAAATATTCACATTAGGGTTTCTCCTTTAAGCCAGAAGATTTGGATATGCTCTGCTCACATTCTCATGAGGAAACGCTTTCTACATCTGAGTACCTGTTATTCACTTTTTTTTTTTAAGAGAGGAAGAGGAGAAGTTGAGAAAGAAACATTTTCATTTATTTAGTTGCTTATTTTGCTTTTTTTCACCCTACTCTGGGTCTAAGTCAGGTCCTTAAACTATATGAGGTCTGCACATCAGTATCTTAGGTGCCTGAGCCACAAGGGTGTGCCTTGCTGTTTACTTTTGAAGTAGCATTGCTCTTTACTTTGTCACAGTCCCTACCATTCCCTTTTACTCCCAAATGAAAGTTGCATATCAGCTGCCATTTATCTTCCTGTTTTTATAGTTTTTTAACTTGTAGAATTAAAAGACAAATTATTTTTTTGCACTCATGTCTATATCAATTCTGAGATAAAACTGAGAAATGCACATAGATACCAAGGGTTTACATTTATTCGCTCACTCATGTTACCTGCCAGTAATATTATCCTGAGGTTGCAAAGTCTGTAAGCTTATAGCATTGCAGACTTACAGTATTATAGAAATCCCACTTGAAAGAAAGCTCTGCTATAAAAAAGAATTTACTTGGGTCTTAGAGTGGATAGTATTTTTGTAGGTAGAACAAATTATTATAGGGAAGATAGGGAGGTTAAATGGGTAAAACTCAGACTCCAATATGTATAAAAATAGATTTAGTAGAACAAAAACATTACTCATTTTTTCTGGAGTAGTTTGTGACGGTTTTGGCAACTTCTGAAGTTGAAATAAATGGAATGCATAAACAAATCTGAGAATATTTTCATGGCAGGAGCAATTATGTTTTCTTTTCTTCTTTGTCCCTTGTGTCCAAGACAAACAGACACAGAAGCACACACTCCTACTCAGATATACATACATACATACATACAAACATGCAAATATGCATGGAGATACAATCTTTCCCTCTGAATTGTTTAATAATTTTAGGTGGCAAGATGAGACATAATATTGACGTAACTGATATAATAAATGACTATTAGACCATAAGAGTGTCAAAAGATTTGAGTAAAAGCATTTAGAAATATTATTTTCTTTCAGGAAACACTTTTGGAATCCACAGGGTCATAAATATGATAGTAACTAAGGAATGAACCATGGATGCCTTACAGATGGCATCAACAGGTGATCAAAGTTCACTGCCAGCCTCAAGGTCAGGCTTTCCAACTCCTTGCCACATTCTTCTGTTGTCTTATCTCCACTAATCCTGAGTACAGTCTCTGTTAGCCCTTGTTCCAGGCAGAAAGGAAAAGTATTAAAACTATTGTTTTAAGTAGGCTATTATCTGACAGCTTTCAAATAATACAGAACAAAAACTGTGCTTGAGTGTATTCAACTGCAACAGCTTCATGCACTTGCTGAGCATTGGTTTGCTATACTTTGCTGTGCAGAGGTAGTTCTCAATGCAACAATCCATTCCAGTTTGTCTTATGACAAGAAAATGAGTGTTTTCTGAACTCTGGAGGTACAATTGCCTTTCTTACGTGTTCTATCTTAAAAGAAAATAGCACTTCCAAACAACAAGGGGATATTTAAATCTCCCCCACACTCTTCGCCATCCCTATCTTTAAAAGATTAGCTATCAAGGCAAAATAATTTGTGGTAACTGTGAAAATTCTTAAGATGTACACTTCCTAAGCTACTTCAATTCAATACGCAAAATATTTTTGATAAATTGCTTGAAGCAAAATAGGAATTTCACAGGTGTTAAGTCTATTTTTCCCTTTTTAGATAAAACTGCTGATTTTAACATGTCGATTTGGGACACATTAATGATAAAATTACTGTCCTGTAGGTGCGTTATAATAAACATGAAAGGTTGAAAGTGTGTGCCAGATACATGCAATACCAAATGCTAACCAGGTTTTAGAATTGAGAAGTGTCATAGCATTTGTTGCACTGGAAAGAGCTTAGATATTTTTGGTCTTTGTCCTACAGTCAATAAGGGACTCCCTCCTTCCCTCCATTCCCCTCTTTCTCTACTCCTTCCTCCCTTTCTGCCTTCATTCCTCCCTCCCTGTGTTTTTCTCTGCATTTTGTTGTAAACTGAACACCTACTCTATGCCAGTTACCCTACCGGGCACTGGAACATAATCTCTAGTATTAGTTTTCTAAGGTAGTCATAACAAAATGCCACAGGATGGGTGGTTGTAACAACAAAAGCTTATTTTCTTCCAGTTTTGGAGTTTCGAAGTTCAAGATCAAGGTGTTTGCAAGTTGACTTTTCTCCTTGGCTCTCGGATGGACATCTTCTTGTGGTGTCCTCACATGGACTTTTCTCTGTACAAACGAATCTGCTGTTGGATTTTTTTCTTCCTTTTTTTAAAATAAAGACACCAGCCATATTGGATTAGTGTCCCACACTTATGACTGAATTTAATTTCAACTACCTCTTAAAGACCCTATATCCAAATATAGTCACATTCTAAGGTACTGGGTTTAGGACTTCAACGTATGAATTAGGTGGGGAGGGATTTGCAATTTAGTCCACATCATGCCTTAATACAAGATCCTTGTTTTAGAGAGGCCCAAGGAATAGTGAAGGTTGAGAAACGAAAGTAGGAATCACTTGATCTAGGATATGTCATTTCACCTCTCAATCTCTCAACATTTTCTTAGTAAATTGTAGACTGAGTCAGTAATATCTAGGGTTCCTTACAACTTTGATTTGTGTCTAAAATTAGGTCTGAAATTTAAGGTGAAATAAATACGGACATGGGAAGGAAACATGACAAGGCAGAGGGGAAAGTAACAAATGAATGGTCACTATTACTTCTCCAGGGGTCACTGGTATGAATGTCATAATTCTCTTCAATTTTCTAAGAATGGGTCTCCATTTTCCATGTATGCCAGGGAGCTGGTGTTGTTGTTGTTGTTGATGTGTGTGTGTGTGTGTGTGTGTGTGTGTTTATTAGCCACACGCCAACATTTTATTCTAAAAGAATTAACCACAATTTAATACAAAATCAAAATACAAAACAAAAACAAACAACAAAAATTTTTCTCTCCTGGTAGAGTTGGGTATTTTGTTGCCTATATCGAAGTACTAACTCCCTGAAAGAATTCTAGAAACATGTACCACCAATCAATAAAATAACTTCAACCCTACAGTAATATCAAATGAATGCAAAGGAAGCCCTTAGCACTGCATATTCAATGACATACACTAAAGACTTGTTTTTAATAAATTGTGATGCTTCTTTTTGAAAATGAATTTCCCTTTTCCCTTTTCCCTTTTAATCCAGTGTGAAGTAATTTAAAAATCCATTAACACATATTGCCATGTTAATTGGATGATATTCTTCAAGGTCAAGAAACTATCAATAGATATTGAATAGTGACTATAAATAAACTCATCACAGTAATTAGATTTGTCAATTAAAATTGGGAATGGCTAACTCTTTATGACTGGATTAAAGGTGGATCACTTCGGGAAAACAATTTTGCTCCACATAATGGATGAAGATTGGATGATGATCTTACACACAAATTTGACCTCATGAGTGAAATAAGCTTATGATTTATTTTTGTATCAACAGATTCAGAAACTCCTGTAAGTGTAGATGTTGTTGAATTTCTCTAAAAATATGGGAAATATTGAAACCAAGTGAAAATCACTACATAATATTAGCCAAGAGGACATTTTAATAAAAGATCTAACATTTATTAAGAACTTGGTTTGTGCCAAGCTATGCACTAAAACTTTAATGTATTATCTCTTTTACTCTTCATAAAAACCACATGAGATATATAATTATCTTCTTGCAGGCGAAACTTTTTCAAGGTCATTTATGCTACTAAATGTCAGAGGTGGATTAAAATTGTTCCATCTGACTCCAAGTCCAATACTTTCATCACCTTTTTGCATGTGAATGACTAAATAAATGCTTTAATTAGTTTTAGTTTGTTCCTTTTTCCTTCCAAATGAGAAGCTTTCTGAAAAAGAAAATTACAACCATTGTTTTTAGTTTTAGTAAATTTGGAAAGCTTTTTTTCTGAAAATCAATTTACTGCATAGTTCTTCATTCTTAAATCTGGAAATTATAGAGTGTAATAAAGATGGTGGTCACTATTTGCATTCAGTTTTGTAAAGAACACAGAGCAATGTATTTTGTACATGTTCTCTCTCTATACAGGGTCCAAGTTGCATAGAAACTTTAGCATCACTGATATGAGAATGCCAAGTGTTTGGTGCATGGAAGAGATGTGACTGTCCATTTTTTGATATTGCCAATCTAATATATTCATTCAACATATAATCATTAGTGTTAATTATGTACCAAGACCTGGTCGAGTTGCAGACAACACTGCAACTGAAATCAAAAGACAGAAGGTGTTAAACTTAGGGAATTTATACTGAATGTTGAAAGGTAGTCAGCATAAGAACTCAGATATATTTGACCCCAGAGTGTACGCATTATCAGAGTAGCTATTTTGCTTTATCATATCTGCTGAGTCACAGTTAAAAAAAACAAAAACAAAAACATGAATGTGTATGGGAGTGAAGGTTTGGAGTTGTTGAATTTGCAGGTAATGAGTGGGGAGTAACACACTCAATTATATTCGTCTTAGTTTATCAAAGTGTGTCATATGAACTGCTGATATTTGAAAGTATGGTATGGTTGAGTGTGGTTCATAATTTCTGTTACAGAAAAAATTGTCTAGAGTTTATGGTGTTTCAGACACCCAAGGGGAGTGCACTCCAAACTTCTGTGGTGAATGAGGGATCATTATACAGAGTAGTTGTCAATGCTTGAAAAAATTTGAATGTCAAATTTATATTTATTACTTTAATAAATGATGTTTTTGAGTATTCACTATGTCGTAGACTCTAGATAATGGAATAAATAAAGATTTGAGTGAATTACACAACAGAGTATAGAGAGTAAATGTCACATATTTGATATGGATATATTACTAACTGTAAGTGTAACTGAAAAGAAGACGGAGTAGTTAGATGTGTGCATTGTTGAATGGCTCTTAATCTCAGGGCAAGGAACATGAACTTCCTTCCATGTCTTCAAACTGGAAAACAGATATATCAGGGAATGTATGATTGTAGCTAAGTGATACAGAAGCCAATATATAAAAAATTCTCCCTATAATGTCAAAGTTTTAAGAATTAACCAGAGGATAAAAAAAAAACCCTAAATTTAAAAATATCAAGCATGGATAAATGACTAAGATGAATCATGAAATGTCTATATGCATTTTTAACTTTTTTGTCTATTTATTGAAGTAAACATAAATAAAATAAAAATTAGGTGTAGAGATGATCATTTTTCACTGATAATAGCCTATATTCTATCAAAAAATAAACATTACTCAGACCCCAAATTTCCAGTGTGCCTTTCCAGTCTCTATCTCCTCCTTCCAAGGGTCAGTATCCTCAACTCCCAACAGCACAGATTAGTACCACCTATTTTTGAACTTTACAGACATAGAACCATATAGCATGCTCTATTGTGTCTGGCTTTTTTCACTTGACATGTTTGGAAGTCAACAATATTTTCTCTGTATAGTTGTAGTCTGTTCATTCTCCTTTATGTATAGTGTTCATTATGTGACTATGTTACATTTTGTTTATACATTCTTCTCTTGATGGGCATTTGGGTAGTTTACAGTTTTTCATTACTACAGGTAGTTACGATATGACATAAAACTGTGTTTTCATGAATCTAACTATGCATTTCTAAGATCCAAGTTGCTGGGTTATAGGTTTATATATGTTTAACTTTAAAAGATACAGTTTTCCAAAGTGGTTGTACAATTTATATTCATGATAGCAATACATAGAGTTTTGGTGGCTACAGGTTCCTGACAAAAATTACCAGCATTTAAATTTTAATCATTTTAATGGATATAAAGTGATGCTTGCTTATGACTTTAATTTACATTTTCCTAAAGTAAATTTTCATCATTTAAAAATTGTTATTTATATATTGTCTAAGTGTTCCTTTTTGTCCATCTTTTTATTGAATTTTTCTGTTTTACTCTTTTTCATTGATTTGTAGAAGATCATTATCTATCCTGGATACCTACCCTTTGTCAAATATCTGTATCGCAAATGTCTTCTCTCAGATCATACAACAACATATACATATTTTTAGCCACCATCTACTACTTGAATAAAATTCTGCTCATAAGAGGTTACACTGGATTATGCCAAGTCAAAGGATGAAACTTCACTTATTTTTCTATTTGCTCTACTATCACTTAAACATATAGGTTGCATATTTTCCAGTCCTTTACTGGTCTCCAGGGCATTATCCTTGATATTAGAATAAGAAAGATTTAAAAATCAATGAACCAGTAAAAATTCAGGTTTGCTAATACACTCCAAAGTCTCAGGAATCTTACAGAATTTACAATAAAAGCTATGTTTAATGGATATCAGTAGATTAAATGAGCACATCTGAGACATGAGTTGCGTGAGTAATTTAATTAAATGCCATGTTTTTGAAGACTTAGGTAGATCTTACTCAAAGAAAGATGTGGTTTTAAAAAAACATGCCCATTTTTGTTAGTAGGCACATGACAAAGTTATAGTTTTGTAATAACAGCATCGATATTGTAATGCTAATACCAAGCCATAAAGTCACTTGATACCTTGGACCACAACTTCTGTTTATGCAGTATAAGTACCTTTGTATTTATGTTACTCTCCTTCACTCTTTATTTAAATATCTGTATATGTTAGAGGTACATTTTTCTATAGTTTAAATCCATGAGGGTTTATTTGTTTCATGAGACAAGAAATTTCAGCAATGAAGACCTGAGAGATGGTAAAGTAGCTCCAGAAGGCCCTCAGAGACTCGTTTGCTTCCCATTCCACTCCACTCTCTAGTATGTCGGTCTTTGACCTCATAGGGTCGCAAGATGACTGCTGAACCAACAGGGAGGAAGTAAGTTGTCCAGGAAGGAGGAAGTGAGATACCAAAACAACTGTAGACTTTGTCTTTCTAGTGAAAATATCTAGGAAATTCTGCTTATTATGGCCTGAACTCTGACATACGGCCGAATGTAGCTCTAAAAGCAAGCTTGAAGATGGAATGCTTTTGCTTTCTAGTTGTGGCTGAAGGGAAGACAAGGACAGAGGCCCATGAAAGGGACACAATCCTCAAACCACAGACATTTCACCCCCCTCCTCTATTTTTTAATTATAAATTTTATTTAAATGATGTTATCATTATAAAAGTATTACAAGGTTGTTAAGGAATTTTTGAAAAACAGTAAAGACACAAAATACCTATTATTTTATCATTCTAAACAGTCACTATAAATACTTCATCTTGCATCTTCTAGTCATTTAAAAAATAAGATCTGGGTGCTCAGTGTACTCATAGGTGTTGGGGTATCACTGTTCTCAGGTGTTTTCAGTGGACAAAGCTAAGTCAGTCACACGCACACACATACTTCCCTTTATATTCTACATGTATATATTATGAAATCAATGAATTCAAACTGATGAATCCCACATCACAGGATTCAGTCTAAGTGTCCTTTTTTCTATTTTTGTTTGCTTTTTCTCTACAGTGAGAAGACTGGTTCTTTTTATCCTTGACATATTTACTTATCTGATCTCTCTATAATCAATCTACCATCTTACCACTATTCCCTCCACTCTTTTGGATGTCTTTCTAAATCTACTCAGGCAGTTCCATGTGCAGGAGGCTCCCTCTTCTTTTCACCTGAGGTCAGACAGATATGCAAGGCTGCTCTCTTCTATACTCCCTTCTATACTTCTGCTTCTTAGAGAAAGACTTTCTCATCCTCCAGCTTCTCATTAGCTTGTCAGACTACCAGCACCCACAACCAAACCTGTGCTGAAACCTACCTAATCTTGGCCCTATCTATTGGATTTCGGGTGGAATTTTTCAGGAAAGGATAGGAAAAAGTGAGTGAAGGATTGGAAAATAACCTATTTGCCCTTAATTTTATGCTGTTTTCTAATGTTAGAAATTTTACATTGCAAGCAAATTTACCTTTTTGATATTTGCTATAATCTTTTTATATTTAAAATGTGATACCCCATAGATAAAGAAATATATTACTTCTTTTCTAGGTTTTTTTCCCCTTATATTTAATGATGTAATCAGACATTGACTTTTGTCATTCAATATGTAGTGAGGATTTAAACTATGTATTTTTTTATTATTGCAATACTACCTTTTCCTCTGCTCATTTGTACTTTCTGTGCCTCTCCTTATCCATTTGCTGTTGCTTTCCTTGTGTATCTCCTTTTCCTCTCTGCATCTCTGTTTCTGTTTGTTCAACTCCTGCCACCAGAGATCACAACCTCTGCCAAGTCAATCCTAGAGTACCTTTTGCATTCCCCTCTGCCACCCTCTGAAGAATTTTGCCCAGCTCTTGAGCATCTGTCAACTAGGTTTTAGTTAATCAGGCTGAGTCATTGACAGTAATGAATGCCAAATAAACCACAGATTTGCAAATCTTTTCCTAAGAAAGCTTAGGATCCTATAAGAGGATCTTCTGGCTTTAGCTTTCAGTATACAGTTTAAATCGGCAAAATTGTTGTTTTAGTCTTCCCTATGTGCTCAGCAAAGTGTAGCTTACTACTCCAATAGACTTCTATCCAATGGATACACTGGTTGGAAAAAAAATTCCCATAATACCTAGGTCAAATATTTTGGCTGTTAGAGAAAGCCAGTATAAAGTTTTCAGAAGAGATCTAAAAAAAAATCTCCAAACCTCCTTGTTCTTTTAATACTGTTGCCAGATAAATAGAAATAGGTTTAATTTGCATATTGCAAACAATGTAGATTTGAACTGCTTTAGGTTTAGGTCTCAATATGATACCATGAAAATAATACTCATTTTATCACTGGAGGTCTTATGCTATGGTATCATTTATATTTCCTAACACATATCCAGTCTTTAGTGTTGTACTATCTAGTTATTCAGCTACAACTTAAAATAAGTTTGGGCTAAAGGACTAAAGAGATACAGAAGGTTTCAAAGAAATTGAGTTGGAAGGACTAAAGGGCAGTGAATAATTTTCCTCTCTTAATTCCTAAGTGAATGCATTTGTGAGGAATTTAGTATTTGTTGTAGAAGGATGCTTATGTCCAGAGTGAAGTCAGAGTAAGCACTAAAATGATGTGGTTGTAGCTAGGAAATGGTTGAGGATGGGGAAGGAGAGAGAGAGGCCATAAAATATATTTGTGAACCAAGTGAGTTTTGAAAACTATCTTCAAGGTGAAAGTAATAAGGCAACCCTTTGTCAGTCTTTCTGAAATATACAGTCAACTCTTGATTATGTAAGAGAGCAGTGGTGTGGATAATTAGCAAAGAGTAAATAGTTTCCTACACTTTTCTATTAACATGGGCAAGGAGGTGGTTGGTTCAGGTTGTTTAATAGAGAAGACAGTCTCCTTTGTCCTCAGACCTTCAGCACTCTTTCCCTCTTCCTTATTTTAAGCTATAACTTAGCTCCTTATTTCAGGTAAGAGAAGTGTTATTTCACGAAAGTACTGATGAAAAATGATAATTCTCTAATCTTTTAAGAGATTTTTTTAAATCTATTGTCACAACTTTCAACTCTTTACATTTACATAGATAAGCTCTACTTTTCATCTTTCACTATGATGTTAACAAAATCTCTAAAATTCCCCTTACTCCACTTATATGCTCTTCTTTAGAGTAAAGCAATGAGAAAGAGTTATTCTCTACATACTGTATATCCTTTCCCCTCATTCATCTTTGAGGTCACCTGATGACCTCAAAACAGTTCTTTAAAGGATACTTGACTTATTTGTGGCTAAATGGAATGGTCAGTTCTCTCACCATTTTTCAACCTCTCCATATCATTGTATTCAGTTCCTCATTCCTAAAGCATTTCTCCAACTGATTTTGAGGAGGCCATTTTATCTTGATCTCCTATATCTGTAGAGATTCCTCGGTAGTTTCTCCTCACTGCCCTGACTTTTAAAGTTTAGTATGTAGTTCTCTGTTCTTTTCATTCTTATGGTTTAAAATACTATCTCTATGACAAGGTTTTCTTTGGGACTTTTTCTATATATATATGTGTGTGTGCATACACAGCTTTATATTGTTTCTATTGTTTGTTTGCATTCTTGAGGTCTGTTGACTGGGTTTTCAGTAAAGTCTTCTCTGATCATCCTATCCTGCAGAGTCTCCCCAACACTCTTTACAGCCCTTGCCTACCTTTGCTTATTTTTTCACTCAACTCTAACATCTAATATGCAGTAAACGAAGATGTAAATTCACTTGTCAAGGTTTTTACTTTATTGATGTTGAACACTAGCACCTAGAATAGCATGTGCCACATGATAGGTACTGTTTAAATATTGAATGGATACATTACTGGATGGTAAGGGAAAGAAGCAGCTTCTTACATTGCTTATAAGCTAAAATGGAGTTGTATCATGTTAGGGGGGCAGGATAGAAAGTGGGAAAAGCACATGTGTGTGGCAAGAGAATGGGGCCCAGAGTCCAAGTGTTAGCTGGGTGATAAGAAACTAAAGTTCTTGAAAGGAAGTTCTAGTTCTGTCTGAGTGATGATGAAATAATTTATGTAGCATTAAAATGACTGACAGACTGCTATGCATCAGAGTAACTAATTAGGACATCCTTATATGGAGGTGGACAGCCCCAGAAATTTTTTTGTCAGTGGGAAAGCAAATCTAAGATGTGTGAGGTAGGAGACAATATTTCCAGGACTGACTGGCCCCGTGAATTCTTGAAGTCTCTTTGTCATAAACTATAACTTATAATATAATATATAATATTATATATGCATTCATACATACACACATACACCAACATACAAACTTAAAGATGGAGGGCTATGTGCTTTTTTAAAAAATGTTTTTGACTTACAAAGAGAGGCAGAAAGAAAAATAACACACGTGTGAAAATTAGCAGCTGCAATGTAATGAAAATTAGGCAATGAGATTTTCACATTAAAAAATTTTCTAATTTTAAGCTCCCATCTCTTACTGTTAAAAAAACTTCTCTAAGGCAAAAAGATATACCTATAAAAGCATGAAATTTGTTTTAATCTTAGTTCTACTGCAAAACTAATGGAATATTAAAGTGGGGAATTATGTTTTCATTACTTCAATATCTTTATTTGTATATTGAGGATGCTGGACTGGAGTAGAGTTAGCAGATAGTTCATCTTTTCTGCCAACTGTCATCGATTGGTAAGGGCAGTCTGGAGTATTGTATGGATGAGCTTTGGAGACCACACCTAGGCTCAGCAAAAAAGAAAGCTGAAATTGATTGGTGCTGTCTGCCTTGTGTTTAGGAAAGATAAATGGCAGATAGCTTGTGTGTGTTGTGTCTTTTCTATCCTGGATTATTTACTCTCTAAGATATTTTCAATTCTAAAACTCCATGATTGGGAATGCCTAATATGCTATGTACAGTCTTTCTAATAAATGTAATGTTAATATTTTAGATATAAAAATGTTTAAACATTCTTTTAAGGATATGTTTTTGGAGAACAGCAATATGTTTTATTTCTTCTAAAGGCACTAGAATTTATATATTACTCAAAATATTTTTACATTGCTTGCTAAATGTAGCATGATTAGTATATAGAAGCAGTAGATAGCAGTAGTAGTGATATTTTGCTATGAAAAGCCTGTTATCATCAATAAATATAATTCACCTAGATTGTGTTATAGTTTAATTCAGAATTAACTTTCAGTTTTCCCTACTGACTTTGCTTCATTATAAGCCCATAGAAAATACTATTTTACTATTCTGGAAATGAACCTTTCCAGCTATAATCTTTCTAAATTATTACAGAAACTTCTAGAAGTTAGTGATGCTATTTAAGTTAAAAGAAATACAAGGGTTTGGCATAAGGCAGAATTCTACAGATACTTAAAGCTAATTTATCTTTAAATATGAAACTTTAAACACACAATGTAAATGTGTCTGTTTCAATTTGTATTCCTGAGAGTAATTTTCCTCTACCCTACACCCCCAGTATGCCATATGAAAAACTGGAGATTTGGGGCTAAGTTTATGAATCTGATAAAATTTCATCTATTTTTCCAAGAAATTTCCAATATATGATACAATCAAATAACTAGCTGTAAAAATACTATTGTTTTGAATAGTTTTAATGTCAGTAAACTAAATGAAAACAAGAAAGGAATGTCAGTTAAGAAGTAAGCATGCAATAAATACAATTTTTGAATAGAAATAATTAAGACTTTGAATAACTGTGCTTTAAAATACATTATTCCATGTATTACATCATTCCATATATAGTCCTGGAGTTATTTGTGGTGTTTATAGATAGTCTAAATTCATTTTTCTAGTTCTGACTATAGATACATAATCATGGCTTTTTTTTTTTCTTTTGAACAGAGAAAGGACATTTAGAAATCTTCTGATTCAATCTTCTCATTTTCATTTCTTCTCTTTTGTACTTTATAGTTGATATGATTTCTGTATTCATCTGGGTTAATGTTTTTATTTTTTTCCTACCCAGCTGATCTCTCTGTTAATATTTTAGAACAAATATAAAGAGATAAGCCAGATCCCATTTTATAGCATTAGCCAAACACCTGGTTCAAAGTTAAATTAACTGACCAGTGGTTTGCTTTCATCCTTACCACATTGTCTGACTTTAATCTGGACTAGGTTGACTTTTCTGCATTAACTTGTTACCAAGCTGTCTGCTTAGGTTCTTGTGCCTGCTGTGAATAAATATTGTGAATAAGTATAACTGAAGACACAGTACCTTGAGTGTAAAAGAAAGTTTTTATTTGTAACAAAGAGAAAAGTGGGAAGGTGAATGAAAGGAAAGTACACTTCTCAAGATTAAGAAAAGCAGGTGGGACTCAAGTGAAAACCTACACACGTTCCACTAAGGTTGCACGTATTTATGAGGGGTCTTTGTCCTGGCTCCCCCTCATTACTCCAATCTAGGCGCTTTTCTGGGAGGGATCTCCAGGAGACAGACTATTAATGAATAAATCCATATTCAATTTTATGCTAGGTTTCTTATAATGGAGTAGAGTGTAGGCAACTCTGAATTACTGCACTTGTGTCCCCACCTAGTCTGGGAGATGAGGGTATCTGCAGAGATGCATCACCTTATCTAGTCATTTTGAGGCTTCAATTATTTTAGAAATTTATTATTTCCTGGGCCCTTTCAGTGCCTGTTTGTTGAAGCTTCCTTTGTATTAGCCTGGGCCCTTTGGTGCCTGGTCTTTGTCGGTGTCTTATCTAATATTTTTTGGGACTTGTTTTTTGGGGTACTTCTCCTCTTTCAGGCCCCCTGCCCCCTACTAACCTACCTAACAAGCTGATTTAATTAACCGAGTTTATTTTGCCCATACTTCTATCATATTTAACTAACTGCTTCAAGGTATCTATGGAGTGTAAGAAGCTCAGTTTTTGAGGGTTTTTGTTTTTGGTGGCTCTCTTTTGCAAGAAATCATCTCCTGATGCCTGGATCCACATGTGCTCATCCTTCTTTCGGCATCTTGGACACTGATTTCTAGCCACCAGACACTTCGCAGCATGGTGTTTGTTTATAATTTTATGTATTCTTTTATTCTATTTTAGATACATAGGAGGTTTTACATTTTAAGAGGGGAAATTAAGAGGACCTAACCTATGTGGTTCTAATTTGATTTTCTCTGAAGTCTTAGTTGAAACACCTTGGGTGTTCTTGGCTCTTTCAAAGTTTCCCCAAACTTTGACCACCTTTAAGGAGCTCATGTTATGAGGACTCCACCTGGTATCTGAGATTCTTTTAACAGTTGCAAATACAATATTTTTATTTCTATTAAAACTTCAAAATTATTTTTTTCATTGAGGAAGGAAATAAATACAAAAGAATCTTATAGACATCATAGGGAATTGAAAACTGGATGTAGTCAAGCCTCCTCATTTTGCATATGAGGAAGTGACATCAAGAAAGATTAAATGGATTATCCAAGAGGCATACTCATGATGACTGAAGTCTCCCTGATTCCTATTTAAGTACTCTTTCGACTCTTTGTCAACTCGTCTGTCATGGGAGGTAAACGGTAAGTTCTTCCAGTGCTCAGACCTCTACACCTCTATTCCCTTTTTTACATTAGAGTAAATCATTAATGATCATGTTCCTCTAGAACTCTATTTCAAAAAATTAAATGACAAATAGTGAATGGTACTGAGCTGGGAGTGGTTCACTGTGGGAGTGTTGGTTAACGTGCATAGTGGCTGGTTAAATATGCAAGACTTCATACAGCTTTCTTATACAATATTTTCAGAGTTTTTTTTTTTTTTTAAATTCAAGTTGTACAGACTTTTTTATATAGCAATGACTAACCATCCCATAACCATCAATGCTCCCCAGCAATTGTTTTCTTCCTTATTCTTTTATACAGGAGTGCATTCCAATTTAGGGTACTCTAACTGTCAGAAATATCAGAAAGAGCTTTTGCACTTTAAGCAATCATCTCGAACCCCTCTCTAGTAGACACACAGTAAGAGCAATTTTGAAGCAATCCTAGCTTTGCCTTCCCGTTGCCCTTTCGCCCCAGATGTAGCTTTCAGCTAATTAGCTCTTCCAGATATCACCACAAGAGCTATCCAATGCTCCACCTCGAGAGGTAGATTGGGAGAGGTCACACAATTCTAGCCTTGCCGGAATTTATTTGTAAAGACCATATTTTGTTTAGCTACTTGACAACTAACATCACAGTTACCCAAGTGATTACAATTTCAAGTTTCCAATGAACTGAAACTTACCATTTTAACTTTAGGTCAGTCTCTCTACTCTGCTTCTGACTCCTAGCCTAAGGTATTACCAAGTCCCAAGTCGTAAGGAAATCCATTTTTCTTTTCCTTTTTAAAAATGTGAAGAAATTGTGAATGTTAATACAAAATGACTAGACGTATCCTTATTCACTTAACCTGAACTAAAAAAGTCAAAGAAATAACAGGATACTCCCCCGTCCTCAATATTTTTAGCATACAGTGCTGCTTTGGAAGGCAGCAAGGAATGAAGCCAGTCAATGTACAATTACAAACAGCAGTGCTTTATTTGAAGGATTTTTTACAATGAAACTTTTTAACAGGATAATTGTAGACATCTGCTCCATGTACCTTAGCGGCAACATAGTATTTGCTAAGATCTGAGTTTTTACAGTTTTACACAAACGGACATATTGGCAATTCAGTTTTCTATATAATAGGCCGACTATGCAAAATACTAAGCTAGAATTTAGCATTGTAGAAATGCTCAATGTCACCAGAGCGATTGACTTGTTCCACCTGGCTCTCAGACATTTGGAGAAACAAAACATATGTACCTTAATTGCAAAATGTAGGCTTAATGAACGTGCAGGCGTTATGTTCTACCAAATGCAACAACAATCGACATGATGGGGAGCTACTTAAGAACATGTCACAATGTTTGGTTTTTAAGAGGTTTGCCTTTGGCAATGTTTCAGAGAAGAATGTGTTCCTTACATTTGCAGTCCTGTGAGCCAATAATAAAGTGTTCAGCATATGAAGCTGGTATTTATTTTAAATTGCTATGTCAATATTTTTGTTTAAAAGCAGGTTTGATTCCCTGTGTGGACTCTGTTGAAGCCTTCTATCATTGCTTTTTATTTGAGTTTGATTTAGCTTCTTTTCCCCCTGATTTTGTGTTTTGCAGAATGACTTGCATGAAAGCCTTCTGATTGGGTAGGGGGTGGGATAAGGCTGCTATGTGAATTTCAAAGCCCAGAAAATGTGAAAAAGAGAAACACTTGCTAAAGGCATCAGGGAAGTGACTGCAATCAAACAGTGTTGGTTTTGTGACCTTGAAGCTTCCCAGAATAGCTGCTGCATTTAGAATAATGGAAGCTCTGGATTCAAATGCCTGGGGATGACCTCATCAACACAGCCCCTTTCCTCCTACTGAGATGTCTCCAGGCTTGATGCCAATGTTTAGTCCCTTAGCAGGACTACAGAAAATCAGGCTTTTGTTTTTAAAAATACAAAATAAAAGCAGCCATTATGGAATACTGCATAACCGATTTAATCCTAATGTGATGTCAAAACAAATTTCCTCAGCGGTTGAGAGAATGCTTTATCTACTACAGATACAATTGCTTTGTGGATATCGGATGCTCTTCCAATAAATTGCTGGGCAGTTCTGTTCATGAGCTCTCACAATACTCCATCTCAGGGCACATTTCTGTTGGGTAATCAAAACGGTTCTTTTATAATGACAATATGAAACAGTATGCATCATCTATACACTGAGTGGAAAAAATATTGTATTCATAAATTAAATAGGACATTTTGAAAGGTTAACGCAAAAAGCTACTTTGCTCTTGGTAATCAATAAGGAAAAAAGGATTTCAGGTAATTAAAATCTGTGAAGTGAATATTTCTCATTTGAAACCTATTAAAAATAATATAAGCAGACAGAGGCAAGAGATAAATATGGCAAACAAACGCTTCAAAATTGAGTTATATGTTGTCAAGGGAATGTAATAATATATATTCTGAGTTCTGAAAAAACATAAAGCATTATTATAGATAATATAACAAATTATAAGTGTATGTAAGTACATTACTTAAATTAAGCATTAGGAGCAATTTAAAAATATGCCTAGTCTGTATTTGGGATCCAGTTGACATTTCGTGAAAGTCCTCCCTACTCAAAGTTTGGTCCAGTAAGCAGCATAGTTGCTTGTTGAAATGTAGAATTTCAGGTCCATCCCTGACCTACTAAAACAGACACTAATATAATGAGATTTCCAGGCGATTTATATGCACATTGAAGTCAGAGAACATACCTTTGGGTCGTTGTCCCATTGTAAGGTAAGTTATCTCTTAAAAAGTCGTGTTAATTTTTTAGTGTTTTCATGGCTAGATACGAAAATAACTGATTCTACAGAGGTATTACAAAAGCACCGACTTCTCACAATACAGCAATGATGAGAAATACTTCCTGAGAGTCGAGTCAGACTCAAGACAATTTGCTTCTGGGACCTTAGTGAAACAACTTTTCTTTTTATCTGGTGACAATGCTCTTTCCTCTGCCATTGCTGTCAAAATTTGATCTCTAGTTCCAGGGCACAATTTCTTTTACCTAGATTTTAGGTTAAACCTCGCTGGATTTTTTTTTTTTTTTTTTTTTTTTTTTTTTTTTTTTTTTTTTTTTTTTTTTTTTTTTTTAATTTTAAATGTATTCTTTTGTTGAAATACTCTTAGCTCTTCAGAATTTTTAGAGAATTCTTGAGCTGGCTAGAGATAGTAGATTTTGAACATCTGAACACTCACCCCTCTCTGATAGTCAATTTTGTGTCACCTTGACAGGGCTAAGGATTGCAGAGATACCTGGGAAAATATTTCTGGGTGTAACTGTGAGGGTGTTGCTGGAGATTAGCATTTGAATCACTATGGGCATCCTACAGTCTATTGAAGATCCAGTAGAACAATAAGAAGAGGAAGGGTAATTTTGCTTTCTCTCTGTGAGCTAAGATAGTCATCTTTTGTGTTTAGACATTGGACTTCAGCAACTGGTTCCTGAGATTTCAGATTTACTAGAATTTATGCTATAACCTCGTGCCCTTCAGCAGGGTCAGTCATTTGATTGCCTACCTGTGATCTCTGCTTCACTCTTTTAACCTTCTGGTCTCAGGCACACAACTTCTGCTACACATAGTATGCTGGAGTATAAAATTCATTTTGCTTTCTCTGGAGTTTTCATGTAGTTCTTAGAACATTGAAGGAGAATATGCTCCATTTTAGGTTGGACACCATCAGAAAGATACATTGTTTTCATAATGAAAAAAAACTTTTATTGCTAAGGATTAAAATACATAATTTCTAAATAACAAATTGTGTCTGCACGCATGCACACGTGCACGCCTGTGTGTGTGTGTGTGTGTGTGTGTGAGTGAGTGTGTGTGTGTAATTACTGTTTCAGTGAAGACTAAGGCCCTTAACTGGGTGCTGTGTAATATAAGGATGAATTATAACAGACATGGTCTGGAGCACCTGGTGTATATAACTATAACTATAATACAGGTGTGCCAGTATATAAGTGCTTTGAAAATAGAAATGACAAAAAGGGCATTAGGTGCTCAGAGTAGAAAGAAATCATATCTGTCTGATACTTAAGAAAAGGTTCAAATAAGAGGCAATATTTGAATAGAACAGAAATGGGATAGGGAAATGGTATTCCCTGCCCAGGTCATAGCAAGGGCACAGATGCTAAAACAAATTTATATAGGATGTACCCAGAACCATAATGGACATTTAGGAGAAACTGAATATATGTGAAGGCAAATGGTAGGAGACAGAAGAAAGTGAACTCAATGTACTAAGCATATGAACTGAATTTCATGACAAAATGGGAGAAACATTGTGCTGTAGGGAGAAAAGACATGAAGTTCAGCGACTTGTTCCTGAATACCTTAAGGCTGGCCACTAAAAGGTCACACTTAGTAATGAAGGAATGTATGTGAAATCTATCTTTGTCAGTTTGAGCAAGAATTCTCATGGTGGGGGGGAGGCTATATCAGAAACCAATAGCACCATAAAATGATGGGCAGCCACAAAATAATACAAGGCTGTAAGTTTGACCAAATGCATCTATAGATGGAGGATCCAGAAAACACGTTGAACAAACTTCGCCACGAAGGATAGATGAAACAAGTAACAGCGACTGGTTCTCTTGAACTGGAAGAGACCTGGTGAGATGAGGAGAATAGAAATAGTGTAATGGAAGAATCATTGATGCAGGACTTAAAACATGGACTACAGAATAAATTCTATCCCAATTCACCATGTGGTTTTTAGCAAGACCCTGGCTTTAGTGTCCTCTCTATAAAATAAAGATAATCTCTATTCCTGTTCAATATGAATACATTGTGCCAATTTTTCTACTTCTTTTGAAGATCACAATAACCAACACATTTCAATTAGTAGAGCATGCCAGCCAATGTGATCATGTGGGTTTTTTGTGTCAGTTCAGTCTATTAATAATAATGTATCTGTTAGTAAGGCCTGGGAGCACTCACCAGGGCCCTGGTAAATTTCTCAGGGCAAAATTCTCATTTTTTGCATTTTAAGTCTTGCTATGATTGCAAGATGCCCTTCCACACCTCGCATCAGGAAACTTTGAAAAGAAATGAATTTATTACTCACAAGCATACTGGGGTCAGTGAGTTCTCAGAGTGAGGGGTCAGCCCACAAGAGGTGGGACTCAGCAGCCTAAGAAAACTCTTAAGGTGGAGGAGTCTAGAGTTTCCAAAGAGTATTATTACTGATGAATTTGAATCATAAGTGTGGGAATTTAAAACTTGAGAAGAGAGGTAAAAGAAGGACAAAGAAAATATGTCAGTCCTGATTGACTAGTTATTGTGTTACAGCTCTCTTGGTGACAAACCAAGTGGACACTCTTTGGAAGTATTTTAGGCAGGTTTATTATGCTTGGGCTCAGTGGGATCCTTCCCCAAAGACTGAGCATAGATGGCAGTTGAGGGTACAATTATATAGATTAGAGCAAGCATGGGAGAAGAGAGGTGTAAATTAGAGTGGGGATTACAAGCGTGAACCCGTTAGTCATTTGTAAAGTCTTCACATGGGCTACACACACACAGGATTCGATTTGCAAGACACATATTTGCTAGGCACACACAAGATTCAGCTGCAAGCAATTAAAGAAGTTCTTTATCTGTTGGCGACTTATCAGTTGTCTGCAGTATTCCAGTGAGCTCAGACAGCAGGATGCTTTATGGCTCTGTTAGCTTGACAGTTTTTACAGTTGTCTTCATGACTTCTGGAAGCAGTGGGCAGGCCTTTTTCCCTCATAGTTGAAAGTAACCAGGCTCTATAAAACAAAGGAGTCTCATTTAATGAGGCAGTCTGGCTCTTATCTACTCCTATGGCTGGCAATGTGTTCTTATAAGGTAGTCATCTTAAGGTGAATGTCTTGTCAATCAAAGCTTGTCTGGCAATTGTATTACCAAAAAGAAAGTCGACATTACAGTGGGCAATTTAAAGCTCTTTTTGAGTATCAAAATACAAAATTTTGTTGAAATTTCGTTTTCAATCTGATACACCTAGAATCATTTTTGAACACTCAAATAATAGTGGCAGAAGTGCAGCTTTTGCAGAAGTACTCGTGGGTCTATGATACCTATGTTCACAGCCTTTTTGACCACTAGACTGCTAGAGATATCAAAGGAGGAGGAGACATAGAAACTAGGACCAAAGCTATCCCAAGCTGGCTCCATAGAATAGGACATGGTGTTGGATTTTCAACAAAAATATTACACTCTTACCTTAGGCCTACATCCATGATGCTTAAACTTCACATTGTATGTTTTGGGGGTTTATTGTTGTGGAAAATTATACATTTTGTGATTAAGACTTTTACTACCAAATATCACAAGGTCAGTATATTATATATTGCAGGAAATATCTGCAGATCAAGTGCCGTATCTCAAAAGAGTATTAAAAACAATTTGGTGGTCATAATCACCCCTCATAATAATTTTCTGCACCTTCTACTCTAGAAAGAAATATGCAAAATTAGAAGAAGTTAAATTTTCATAAAGGTATTCAGAATTAATTCCAACCGAGTAAACATTTTAAGCATTTAAATGTCAAAGTAAAGACAATGCCAACCTGACCTCTTCCATTTCCACATGGAAATTTGTGAGTTTGGAGGATAAAGAGAGAAGCAACTTTGATTCCAAAAGACTTTTTAAACCTGCCTTTGGTAGGCACTGTGTGTGTGTGTGTGTGCGTGTGTGCGTGTGTGCATGTGTGTGTGTGTTCTTTTTGTAATCTCAAGTTTTATAGTCTCCTTTATCAATTGTGAGAGGTGTAGAAGGCTAGTTTATATCTTTCAGAAGGGACACCTGGGTCAACAGTTTGAAAGAACTTTGAAAGTTATTTGTACCTTTGCCAGTTGCTGCATTGTTTGAGAATCACTGGAGCTAGTGTGTAAACTATCTTTGAATAAGAGGTAGAAAATGGAATTTATCAGGGGACAATGCCCTTTGTTTAGAAGGAGCAACAAAAGATGAAAAAAAGGACACAGCTAGTCTTCTGCATTTAGTGTCCCATTTTTCCAGATAAAAAAGGGGATAATATTCAATCTTGATAGCGTACAGAGCCTTTGGTACTTTAAGAAGATGGAGGAAGAAGGGAAATGAAAAAGAAATAAAACGACCAGTATGATCTTGAACTATGACTTCTAGCAGCTGCATTTAAAAAACAACCACTACATTTTGTGAGTATATCTGTGAGGTTTATCCATTATGTGCGCAAACACAATCTGATTAATATTTGTTATAAGCTCGTCTTGTCTGCTTTTATTACAGACATCACCTTCAGATGTGAGGCCACTGCAGCTATTAAATCAGGAATATTTAGCAATTATTTGTAATAAATGTCAGCAGGGCTGAACTGAAGCCAGCAGGAAATGTTCAGGGCAGAAAACACACTGACATTCATTCATGCAAATTTGTACCACTGGTAGAATTAATCATAAAGAGGGAGGGTAGAGCATACAATGCATTTATATTACTGGTTTGGCCAATTCGCCTTCTTCCTGAATATGAGAGTTATAATGAACAAAAAGCAATCTACTGACAAATAGTCCCATGTGATGTGAAAGCAGCGAGATTAACTTTCCAAAGCAGGCATGCCTGGGTTTAGAGAGAAACACCATTCCTTCCTTCCACACTACTCTGGCCCCTGAGGCAGCTTCCTGGTGTCTTTTTAATTCTTCAAAAGACATATAGGTTTAGTATGCACATAGCTCTTACCTCGTAAAATCACAGGGACACTTGAAAGAAAAACCCCTGCATATTGCTGAGTGTTGGACCAGCCTTACCCTCTTATAAATCAAGGTGTTCAGTCACGTTGGGAAGATAGGATACAGGAACTGGGCAGCTGAGAAGCTGTTGTTTACCAACAACAAAAGAATTTAAATCTTTTTAATCTACCTCTTTGTAAAGTGAGACAAAACAACCTACACAATTGAATAATCTCCTCAGAGAAGAGTGTAGTCACCATAATCAAACATCGCTGTTACTTGCACTGAACTTCAAGGAGTATCATTTAATTCTGGGGGTGGGTAAAGTTAACACCAGAAAAGAATTAGTACATCTTCATTCGTTTTTAGAAAGGTGAGAAAAACACAAGATGAAAGCAGACTTTCATTTTTGTTCTCATTTTCTCATTGCAGGAAATTATTATTCACTGGGAAACAAAACTGCTGAAAGGAGCTGACATAAAAATTACAGGTAACTTCAGAGATACTGATTTTTCTCATGGCGTTTTAGTCCTATGATTTGAATAAAAAATATCGAGAACATGAGATAAAAATGTGCTTGAAAAATTAACAAAGATGTTTTTAAAAATTGTATACTAATGTTGATAAAAATTAAAAAGTCTTCTAAAATGTTCATCTGTCATGGACGTAAGTACAAAGTAATGCTTTTCTAAAACGATGATATTTTCTTCGAGTCATGCCTATAGAATGAGTATTATAAACTGAGATACTAAGTCTAATCCCTGATGTGATCGTATTTCTTGCATTATTTTTCTTAGTATGGGTTTTAGGGGAGAGCTTATGCAAGTCAAATGCAAAAGTACACTTCTGCTGATTAAGTGAAAGTTGTACTAATTCACAAATCAATTGTACACAATTGAATTCAATGGCATATGCTATAATTGAGGAGATCCAGGTGAGGGGTGGAATGTGGTTTTGCCTGTGGGATATCTGCAGTACTAGTGGAGAGAACCAGAAAGCTGATGTAGCATGTGACTTCACAAATTTTTAGAACTGAGCTACAATTTTTGCTATGTCTTTGTGGTATAATTATTAGTTCCATGTCTCTATATAGAAGATTTGCAGAAATTATGGGGCTATATTACAAAAAATGAACGGATAAATATATAAATTAGCAGCACCAGTAAACATCAACTTACAGGGAAGGTCATTATAAGGGCGGTATTTATATTGCCAATACACATATTATTTGGCATTGCATAGTTACTAAATATGAGACAAAATTTTGTCTTTGGGTTTCTTGGTGGCCAAGGAAAAAGAACAATTAGAGTTATTGGACAGATGAAAGAGTATTAGTAATATTAGGCATGCAGACTATAGTGTATTTGCCCTGTATTACCAAAGCAGAAAGCAGAAAAATTCCAGATGCTCGTGATATCATTGACCTTGTTAGTGAAATAATTCCTGGAAAACCCCACTATTACTCCTGTCCAAGGACACTTGTGCCAGTTGAGTCAGAACAAGCTAGTCTAGTTCTGTGAAAATTGGTCTGAATAAATCTCTCATCTCATCTGCCTGATAGATGCTATAGGCAGAAGACTTTCTGAGTACTTAAATTTTCCATGACATTCCTCAGGGTTTAGATAAATTTTAATCAACCTGTGCTTACTCTCTTGATCCCCAGATAATACTTAAAGCTACTAGGTTGAATTGACTCATAGAGGTTTCAACATATGTGACATAGACAGAAACCAGACCACTTAGAATAATGAGTCTTTATTCAGATTGACAGTAATTGGTTTTCTCTTTCTTAGCATGTATCCCAACCCAGAGACTATGCATGAAAGCTAAACTTCTGATTTTAAAGGTGGGTAGTCTACAAAGAACATGCTAAGCAGATGAACAGATAAGCTCTTTATTAAATTCATAATTACTAGAATGTTTATATTCTAACTAACATGCTGTGGAATTAACCAATATAGGAACCTGAGTTCAGAACTTCCTGACATGAAAAATAATAAATATCTATATTGTTTAATCAATTTTAGTTGGGTAAAATATCCTAGCTATTTTATTTGCTGCCAAAAGATACACTGATAGATGCTGTTAACCATAACATATGCCTTGAGAGAGATGAACAAATTGACTTACGTGCAATCATTATATACAGATTACCAAATCATGCTAATACTTCATACACATACAGGGTCTAGGCAGTTAATATATTTCAGCTAACTTTTGAGAGTGGTAGGAACTGTGGGGGTACCTGAAGAGGTTATAATCTGCCTAAGAGGGAAGCTACTCAGCAACTACAAATTGCTACCATTTAAAAATGCAATTCTCAGTACAATAGGTTTTCTGAATTTTCAAAAGAATCTGAAATTTCTGGATTTTTCTATGAAATATTCCAACTTTTGAATGTGATAATAAATTTTATAAAAAATAAAACATAAGTGAGCCAAACAACCAAGGATGAAGGCCACAGACCACTTAGGAGCTTATTCCTAGTCGGCAATTTCTAACAAGAAAAAAGTGGTAAATTTCTACAAAATGGTTTTGGCACATCCTAATGTAGTAGTAGTTAATTCTGCCATCCACTGCTGAATATAGTCCATATACATCCCAAAGACCAGGGTTTGCATCTCAGAGTTGGGGAAAATAAATAAAAATGAATGAAAATGCTTCTTCCTCCTCTCTTCTTCTGCTTGCTTGCCTTTTCACCTTCATTGTTGCCTACACTTTTCCTTAAAAAAAAAAAAAGAAAAAATATAATGGTTATTTAACTTCATTTGTTAATGTAATTAATGTTTATATCTTTGTTCTTATTCTATCTATTTATCAGGACTAATGATCTCTTAAGGCTATTGTTGGTTGTGGTAATAATATTATATTACCTGAATAGGAGACTGCTTATCTTCCCATTTGCTATCATTTAAAACTATTATAAAGCAATTGCAATATAAACTTTAAAAGACAGGAGGAATATAGGATCATTTTCCACCACTATCACATAAGTTCTATCTATCCTGTCAAGATCATTTCCTTGACAAAAATCTGTGATTTATTTTCATTTTGTTTCAAAATATGCTTTCTGAATTAGCACAGTCCATCTAGATATTAAATTCTAATCAGATGAATACCCAAGAATTCCTATGCTGACTCCATCACCATTTATTTGACACTGGAAAATGTATTTAATTTAATTTTTCCATCAGTAAATATGAAAGTTGAGAATGAAAGTCAGTAACATTTCTTTCAACTAGAATATATAGTGATTACTGGTTTATTGCTATAGCACAGAAATTGTATTTTGGAAGAGTTGATGATACTGTCTATATAACATTATTTTCTAGTTCAAGGAAATTACCTTTCAAATAACTTCTAATGGGGTCAAACTGTGAATCTTCCTAAACCCTTAAACTATTTCAGAGTCACAATTCAAATAAAATTTGAGGGATTGTGTTGCATGTGTTCTATAGTCAACGACTATAAGGAAGGACTTCTTTATTTGTCGATAATGTGGATTTTAAAAATGAACTACAAACACACAAATATTTGTAACTTGTCTTCATGGACCTGTGATAACCGTTCGTATTTTCTTCGCATAATTAAAAAAATCTCATTTAGCCTGTAAAAGTTAATGAAATGGATAAGTGGTATTGCTGTTATTCACTGCAGTGATGAAAAAAATGAAATAGCAACAGCATCATGTCAGCAAGGTATCATTTGTCAAGAGGTGACTTACATTTTCTCTAAGAGACAGGTTCCCTAAGATAGCTCCAAACACGTTTGGAATTTTCCTTTTGATTTGCTACATTTTTTATCAGGCTCTTAACTGATAATAGAAAATTTTATATATCAATATTCTTTGGTAATAGAATAAGTGCATGTTAAATATAATAGAAATTTCATGCTGAACGAGTGAACAGACTTCAATAACAAATATGACCTTTCTCCTTAGGGAAGGAGAAAGAAAAAGAAATCCTTCCAGCACTAAGTCTTCATAAGTTCATAATGAAGTGAATTAATCTTGTCTTCATCAGATATAAAGTTATCAAGTACTTGAGAATTTTTATTATTTAGACTTTGATGTTTTTTACTTTCTAGATATTTAATAATGTTTATGTTAAACAGAATTTTTTATGGAAAAACTGCCTCAGGTTGAAATTAAAAATTTTTTTTATCCTTTTATGTCGTTATCTTTTTGCTATATACAGGATTAGGAAATTTTAGAGGTTCTGGAAGTAGTAATGATGGTTTTGTGTTTATTAAACCTAAGTTAAAGGCTTCCAGATTGAATTCCTCAACTGGAAATTCCAAACTGGAGCATTTATAGTTCTTAAAATTAATTTTGAAGGGACACCAATATAGTGATGTAGGACATTTCCTGTTTCTCCTCTAAGCAAAACAACTAATAATTGTCTGCTAAAGGGACACTACAAAGGGAACCCACAGCATGATGATGAAGCTGAAGCATTCCATGCACCTCAGAGTCCAACAAGGACTTTTTGGAAGGGATACTAAAGAGATCTATACATTGGTGGGATGGAAAGTGGGTGAAGAGGTACATGCTGAAGCTATAGTGGTTGTGATTTGACTGAGACTGATAGCAAAACAGTCAGTCCAGCCTTGGATCCTGGAGAGGAGAGAAAAGAAACAGAGTGATAGCACACACTTTGACTAAGGTGAATCCCCAAAAGCAGATGTTGAGGATTTCTGCACCAATTGGGACCCCATCAAGGAACACAAAAGATAGAGCGCTATGGACTGCACTGCCTCTCCTCCATCTTTTCTCAGTGAAGTACACCAAGAGCATAGACGATAGACTGTAGAGAGACTCAGTCCAGGATCTCAAAGAGGATTTTCATTCTGGTGCTGCCCACAAAAATTAGGCTTCCCCCAGCAGGCTTCAACAACAATTGGGGTCCCTCCCTTGCACCTCTCCTCCACTCAACTGCTGCTGATAGCAGCACCTGCTCTTTACTACAGATGCCAGAAGGGGTTAAAAAATAAATCCATAGTGTCACAGCTTGTGAAACAGAAGATAAGTAGCTCAGGTCTAAGTTAAATACAGTTCTAAGGCACTGCAAGATCATCTGAGAACTCAAGCTATCATTATAACACAAGAAGGCTGTGACAACTCTCCAGAAACTAAAGTCAAAGAAATAGATTATTATGTATTTAAAAAATAAAGCATTCAAATTAGCAGTCATAAAAAAAAACTTGAAACAATGAATCTCAGAAAAATAGTTTGAAAACACACAAGACTCAGCGAAGTGAAAGAAATAAAGAGAAATCAGTAAAAACAAGTCAATGAATTGAAAAATAAAATTAATGAGGAGGTATAAATTGATATTTTAAAAGCAAAACTATAAATGATATCAAGAAAAACAGAAAAACATGGAAGCAGAATAAAACAAATGGGGGAACTCATTAATGATCTGGAAGACAAAAAACTATAAATGAGTCAAAAGAAGAGATATTAGATATAAAAAATGAAAGAAAAAGTACTATGAGAGATATCAGATTCTACTACAGCAGGAACATAAGAATAGTATTCCAGAGAGTGAAGAGAAAGGGAAGAGAATAGAGAGCTAATTTAAAGAAATAACAGCTGAAAACTTCTAGAGAAGGAACTCAATATATAATCCAGGAAGGTAAGAGAGCACCTATCTAAATGTGAAGACAGTTACGCCAAGACACAAAATAGTGAAACTGTCAAGAGTCTAGGACAAAGAAAGAATATTAAAGGTATTCAGAGAAAAACATCAGGTAACATATAGAAGTAGTCTCATTAGGCAATAATTAGATTTTTTAGCAGAAACACTACAGGCCAGGAGACAGTGGAACTTAGATACTTCAAAATACTACAGATTAAAAGCTGCTAGTGAGCTAAGAATACCATGTTCTGTAAAACTCTCTTAGATATGAAGTAGAAATGAAGATCTGCCCTGACAAACAAAAGGTGAAGGAGTTTACTACCATTACATCACCATTACAAGAAATGTTGGAAGATGTTTTTCTGTCTAAATAAAAAATTTAAAGCAATACATTGATAGACAAAACCAGAAAACAAAAGTCAAAATGACAGTACCAAACCCTCACATATCCTGAAATTAAATGGACTGAGTTCACCAATCAAAAGGAACGAAGTGGTCAAAGGGATTAAAAAAGAAAACTCAAAAGCATAAAGTATATTGCTTACAAGAAACACACTTGTGCTATAGAAACAAACATAGACTTAAAATGAGATGTAGAAAATCAATGGAAAATTTAAAATGGTAGGATATGCTGCACTGGTATCAGAGAGATTAAAACAGACTTCTAGCCAAAATGGTAGCAAGAGACATAGATACATTATATAATGATAAAGACATCAATACAACAGGGAGACATAACACTTGTTAATAAATATATGGACCCAACTAGGAGTACCCAAATATATTAAACAAATATTAACAGACCTGATGGAAGCTATTGATAGTAACACGATAATTGTAGGAGACTTCACCACCCTCTCAAAACAATGAACAGATCATTCAGACAGAAAATCCACAAGAAAATAATAACTTTAATGACAAATTAAGGCATGTTCTTGTGACTCCAGTGTTGTTTGTGAACTCTGGCATAGTTCATGTAAAGCCTGAAGACTTGGGTTTGTGATTTGAGGTCGGGGGTGCAATCATTATGAACAACTAACTAGCTAAACAAATGCTTCTTTCTCATCTTTCTTACCGTGTACCTGCCTACTCACCTTCATTTCCACCTGTTTCAGTCCATTTATAAGGATAAATTTGATGAGATGAACTCAATAGTTCTCTACGGAGCATTTTTACTCCAAAATGATGGACAACATATTCTTTTCAAGTGCACGGGGAACATTCTCAAAGATAAACCATACATTGGGACACAAAACTATTCTCAATAAATTTAATGAGATTGAAATCATATCAAGCATCTTTTTGGATAATAATGACATGGAATTAAAAATAAAACAAAAAAAAGAAAGAGAGGAAACATCCAAGAAGTGAATAATATACAAATTGTTATTGCAGAATTTATTTGGTTAATGAGACTACCAAAAGGTAAATAAAAAACATCTGGATTCAAATTAAAATTAAGACAAAACTTGTCAAAACCTATGGGATGTGGAAAAAGCAGTTCTAAGTGAGAATTTTACAGTAATAAAGGTCTACCTCAAAAAAAAAAAAAAAAAAAAGGAACTGTAAGTAAAAAGATCTAGTTACATACCTAAAGTAACTAGAAAAAGAAAAAGCACCACAAATTTGAAAGTGTGTAAAAGAAAGGAAATAGTGAAAATTAGACTAGGAATGAACAGAATAGAGTTCAAAAAGACAATTCAAGCAGTCAACTAAACCAAGAGAGATTTTTGTTTGAAATAATAACAAAATAAACAAATCTTTTCCAGGCTCAAAGAAGACAGAGAAAATACAAATTAATAAAGTCAAAAATGAAAGAGAAGCTACATCAAATACTAAACAAACACGAAGAATCTGAAAAGGTTTTATAAACAACTATATTGCAAAAAATGAATAATACAGAAGAAGGAAAATTCTTAGAAATGTACAGATTCCCATATTAGATCAGGAAGTAACAGAAAATCACAACATATCTATCATTAAGTAATAAATTGAAACTAATCAAAAACCTTAAAAAATGAGAGCCCAGGATTAGGTGAATTCTACCAAACTCTCAATGAAAAATTCTAAAGCTTCTCAAACTCTTTTAAAAAACAAAATGAAACGAAAACTCCCAAACACATTTTAAGATGCCAATATTTTCCAATTCCAAAATCAGACAAGGAAAATTGAGATTTATAGATCAATGTACTTGATAAACATAGATGCAAAAATTCTCAACGAAGTCTTAGAAGATTAAATCCAAGAACTTATTAAAGAAAATCAGACACCTTCATTAAGCTGGATTTATTATAGATATACAAGGATGATACATTATATGCAAATCAGTAATGCAAATACATCACATCAATTAAAGATAGTACAGAAATCATAAAATCGATCTCAAAAAATGCTGTAAAAACATTGATGAGGTTCAACATCCCTTTATGATAAAAACAGTATAAATGAGTATTTGTGAAAAGCCCATAACCAATATCTTACTCAGTGGAAAAAATTAAAACCTTTTCTCGAAGATCAGAAACAAGACAAACATGTATACTCTCACTGCTGTTATTTCAATATAGTGTTAAGAGCAAAACAATTAGACAAGAAAAGGACATAAAACTATGCTAATTAAAAGGAATATGCAAAACTATCACTATTTGTAAATGGTATGATAATACATAGAGAACCTCACAGATTTCAATAAAATGTGGTTAGGAATAATAAATGAATATAGTAAAGTGGCAATCTATAGAATTATGCATGGAAATCAATTGCATTTAACAAACAACACAACATACTAGCAGAAAGAGAAATCATAGAAACAATTTCATTTGCAATTACACCAAAAATGAAATATCTATGAATATATTTAACCAAAGAAGTGAAAGACCTTTATACTGAGTAATTTTAAGGAAGTGTTAAAATAATTAAAAAACACAAAGAAATTGAAAGATATTCTCTGCTGGTAGACTAGAAGAATAACATTGATAAAATGAATATATTACCTAAAGCAGTATATAAATTCTATGCAATTCCCATCATAATCCCAAAGATTATAGAACATAAAATTTTGAAATTTACTTGGAACTACTGAAGACTCTAAATAGTTAAGACAATCCTGAGAAAAATGAACAAAAGTGGAAATATCATGTTACTTAATATCAAGCTGTACTATAAAGCAATACTAATAAAATCAATAAGCCTGAGTTAAAAACAGATAAACAAATCAATGCAACAGGATTAAGAGTCCAAAAAAAGCAAATGAACAAACATATACAGGCAACTAATTTATGAGAAAAGAACCAAGAAAATACAGTGAATCAAGGACAGTCTTTTTAATAAATGGTGTTGGAAAAAATGGACAGTCACTTGTAGAAGAATGAAACTAGATGATTACCTAACACCAAATACAAAGATAAATTCAAAATGAATTAAAGGCTTGAATGTAAATCCTGAAATCATAAAATACACAGAAGAAAATATAGGTTATATACTCCTTGACATTGGCATGAGAGACATCTTTAGCAACTTTAATGGAAAGAGAAACAAAAATCTAAATAAAGAAATAGGATTATATCAAACTTAAAGTTTCTACACAGTGAAGAAATGATCACCCAAATGAAAAGACATTTTACTGAATGGGAAAAGATATTCATCAAGGGGTTAATATAAAAAATACATTATGTATGTATGTATGTAAATGCATGCATACATGCATGTATGTATGTATGTAAAGAACTCTTAAAAGTAAACAACAAAAAATTGGCAGAAACCTGAATAGGTGTTTCTCCAAATGTATATTACCTTATGACCAACAGACGTGTGAAATGATGCTCATAATCTTTCATCATTAGGAAACTGAAAATCAAACTACAATGAGATAACATTTCACATCTGTGAAAATGGCTTTATGCAAAAGTTTGGAAACAACTAGTGGTGAGATGTGGAGAGAAAGGAACACTGTTGGTGGGAGTATAAATTAGTACAGTTATGGAAAACAGTGTGAAGATTCCTCAAAAAATGAAAATGGAATTTCCATATGATCCACTTATCCCACATCTGGGTTATTTACCCGAAATAAACAAAAGCACTAATTTGAGTAGATGTATGCACTGCCAGTTTTATTGCGGAATTTATTTACAACAGCACATAGCTGGGAATCACCTAAGTGCCAGTCAACAGATGAATGAATAGGAAAGATGTGGTATAATATGACATAGTACTACTAATTCACAAAAATAGATGAAATGTTGTCCTTTAAAACAACATGGATGAACGTAGGAGGAATTATGCTTACTGAAATTAGGCAGAAAGACAATTCATAATTTCACTCACATGTGGTATACAGAGAAGTCCAACGAATGAATGATCAAAATCAAAACAACATAGACTTCCTATCTTTAAGACCAAATAAGTCTTTAGTAGCAGGGAAGGGAGAAAGGGGTTACAAAAGCACATGAAAGGGATCAGTTATAAGGTGAAGGATAGAATTAAACCATTAGTGGTGAACTTATCGTCGTATGTTGATTTAAAATGATGCATACTTAAACATATAATGTTATGATGCAACATTACCTCAATAAAATTGAAAATGAAAAAGATTATTGCCATGGCTAAGAAGTTGATTTATGTTTGTCTTCAACCATTTTCATGAAAAGAAATAAATATGAAGTGTTTTGTGAAATTCATATAGCACATCCACTATTTTGGGCATCTGTGATTTCTCTCCTTATTTGAATATTATCTAGTGATCCCATATGGGCATATGAAGTCCCTAAATCTCTTCCATTTGAGGAAGGGGAATATGTCAGAACTTATTAAAAGGTTAGTTACACAGTATATTGATCTTCATAAATTGTTTCTTAAAGTATAGTGGGCAGTGTGACAAACATAAATATTAATAAAATCATGTAATATTTGGACAAAATTAATACATTTTGCCAGAAGTTATTGCTACAAATATTCTCTGATACTGTGCTAAGCAGTTGTCCTTTCTTAAATTATTAAAAAATTAAAAAAAATTTTTTGTTTTCATTGAAGTAAATTAAATTGTCATCATTTTTGTGCTATAGATGTCAGTCTTGGTGTCTAACAAACAATGATCCTTGTTAGATCTTTATTTGTTCACAGCCAGGGATGAAGAATCTGACCTATGCAGATGCTGAAACTCTGTACCCTTGATTCAAATGATTACCCTCAGGAGGGCACCAGTAGCGTAAGCCGTACCTGGTGTGGAAGAGTACTCAGGGGCTCGCATATTCTATGATGAATTTGAATTGGGAAATAGGGAAATGATAAGTGATTGAGTAGTGGAGCAGAAGGTGAAAGATGTCATGGAGCAGAAATAGAAACTCTGGTTTAGATCACAAGCCAAAGTTCTGAGGGGCCAGAAGAACCGTAAGCAGAAATTTCAAAGAGGAGAAAGGACTGTAGTTCTGTATCTAGTTGTATGACAAGCGATAGTGAAGTGTGTAATTAGTAAGTAACCGAGTTGAGGTAAAGTCAAAATACTGCTGCAAAGATGCTGCCGTGTTACAAGGTTTTTATTCCTTTGGGTATCATATTATCCTGGGTTTCTGTAGCCATGTATCATTACAGTGTATTTCTCAGTATAACCCATTTTTCTAGCAGCAGAATCAATTTCTTTAATGAGATTTTATTTATTTTATTTTTTAAGGTAGATGAAGTCCTGCACACTTGAATCAAGGTGGAAGCTAAAGTCCCTTTCATACGTCATACTCTCTCTATTCTCATTGTCACCTGCAGAGACAATTCTGTAGACACTAGTTCTCTTCCTATAGTTTTCAGTAATCTGAACTAAAGATACAGATAAACCCATGGACAAATGATGAAAGAAACAGGACACACAGATGCATTTGTTTCTCTTGATGGGATTTGACTATTATTGTATACTACTATTGTAATTAAAAAAAATTCAAATCAAGAACTTCACCTGGTTCTTTGACAGTCTAAAGAAACTACTCAGAGGGCCTGCAGGGAGGATATACCTTTATTACTTACATGGAAGTCCCATGGCGCTGGTCCCACATTTTTATTTCCCACCCTCAAGTCCCCACAAGGTTTTAAGGACAAGTAAACAGAGGGAGTACCGCATATGGTAGGAACAGCTGGCGTGTATGGGAACAAGGGAAAGTGAATACAGTACTATCTCAAAAAAAGACTTCTGGCTTCTGGGTACATGCGTGTCAGAATAAGCCTGGGAACACATCTGTGTCCTTGTGGCCTTTGGCCAGATGTGCCCACTGTTCTGGGTCTAAGACAGTAGGGGAAGGTGGAGTTATCCTACAGCTTTCTATTATGATTCTTTGACTATGAGATCTCTTCTTTTCTGTACTTACTCTTACCATGATCTCTCATGAAATATCACAGAATTGTGTTCCACTATAAGCTTGATATCTCCGGTCTAAATCACTTTCTCAAAATCTATACTCGTCTGTCCAATTGCTTATTAACTGTGCTCCTTGAAAGGCTATTAGGAATCTCACAGAATAGTGGGAAAACAACATCATTACACAGAGAATTTGCATAGTTATACTAACGTTGAGAGGAATTGTGTTCTAGCAGCCAGTAATGTAAATATACTAGATCTGGTAATTTGACTAAGCAAAGCACCATTGGAGATTATAGTAGAGTAATGTCAATTTAAATGTATTTTTTTTAAAGGAAAGGTGCACGTAGGAATGAGATGAGTAGGCAGGCAAGATGAGAGAGGAGGAAGAAACATTCAATGTATTTAGTTGTTTATCTTGGTTTGTTTCCCCAGTCCCCGGGTCATGGACTCAGGTCCTTGGGGATGTATATGTACTGTGGCTGGTGGATTTATTCACTAGGCCACCAGGGCACACCAACGACAATTTTAATTTATTGTTTCGTGGTTTTTTTTTTTTTTTTTACAGCTTTGATCAATATTGAACCCATTTTTATTTAACACTTATGTAAGGAGTTTATATCTGGATTTATCTTTTAAATATTTGAGTTGGCATAAACACAACTGAAATTATTATTGACAATGTACAATGCTTTCTTTTCCTCTAGAAGAAAAAGTGTCCAAGAAAACCTCTAATTGACACCATTATTGCGTGTTGCTAATATATATGTCGTTTGGGTCTTTTATCTGCAGATATCCTAATTAACAGCAAGACTATTTTTTAAATTAGACACCTTTAAAATAGGAAACATACATATTTGTGCTGGCTAAAACAGGATAAATGGATGAGGCTTTGTTGATGTGTCAATCTTGGAAAATCACTAATTAAAGCTAAAGTATATTAAGATATTCTTTACATCTACTTTAGTTTTGACTCTTACTATATCTTTGAAGATAAAGGTTTTGATTAGAGTGTTTGTTGGCAGTCATTTGGCAATACAAATGAAAAAAGCTAAAAAGTTACTATTTAAGGTAACATCAAATATTTCAGCATCAAAATATGTTGATTTGCTGAAAATATTTGCTGTATTTTCTTTTTGGTGTTTATGGTTTTGTTGATACAGAGACATATTAGTTAACATTTTTTTTCTGTCTTCCCCTCTTTAATAACTGTGCTATGGAAAAAAATTGGAGATGATATGAAATTGGAGGAAACCAAAAGTGAAGTAAACTTGTTTTGAAGGTAACTCCTCTATGATGCTTTAATATTCAGAACATTTTCCACATTTTAAACCTTACAAGATAACTAAAGAGAATACTTTTTATATTTATAATTTCTAGTGCATCAAAAATGAAGCAAGTATTTGAATTATTTTCATTTTAGAATTTATACTAAAAAAAGCTATAGCCACTAAAATGTGATTTCCTTCTTAAGATAGAAGTCTTTCAAGATTTATAATTACATTTTTAATATTGTTACAATTTACAGAGCAATATACTAGTTGCTTGTTATTTATAATACTATTTGTACTAATCCTAATACTGGCTTCTAATTTAGAGACTTTATTGGAGCAGTAAATTATTTTGAGGGCTATTGGACTCTTCCTTAATTTCTCCAGGCTAAAACATTTTATCTCATTAAGTTGTGGTTATCAACGAGGCAACTCCAGTATTCACTTTTGGGAGAACTGGTGAACTTTTCGTGTACCAAGAAAAATGTGATGGTATTTGTCTCTTAAATGATTAAGTGGGAATTGAGAACACTGCCCTTTTCATCACTAAGCTTCTTAGAAGCTAAGGGTGAACTTAATACACAATTGTTGTAACTAATCCCTATTCTTGGTTTAAAAAAAGTGCTTTCTCATTTTTAAAAGTATTTTCTCTTCTGAAATCTATTTTTATTGTTTGGTACTCAAATGTATATTTTTCAGTAATATGCTTATAATTTAGACTGTCTCTAATTTCTTTTAGAAAGAACATATGTTCTCTTTCCAGCATATACTGCTATTTTGTGTTAAATAACAATAAAGGATAATTTAATTGTTGAAACTATGAGGTCAAGGAAAATTATTTCTAGAGAGATAATTTGTTGAGTGTATTAGTGAAATTTATCTTTGTCCTATCACACTTCCTATGTAACAATACTGCTATTCAAAAAGTTGCCCCTAAAGGATTTTCTTTGTGAACTGTCTCAGATATTCTCTTGCCAGCTGCTTGAAAAATGTGAAATGGCAAATTACAAAATGTGTGTATGTTTAAAAGTTGTTCTTCACAACTGGGAGCAAACAGTGTTTTTTGATTTAGTTATTCATTCCACACAGCAGTGGACAGTTGGTTATTGTACAACACCAAATATTCTGGGGCAAAATTTGCTGTAAGAACACAAACCAACAAGTTTAAAACTCAGAAATGACCTTTGAAAGGGCAGACATTCAATTTTGACAAAAATGATCAACAGCAGGCTTGAAGGTAAAATATAAAACTTTTAAATGCTACAACTATGCAGCTTATTTAAAAACACAGGATGAGAGTCATAGACGGTTCATGCTAACAAAAGCAAACAAAAGACTAAAAACAGGAGTATAAAATTAGTGATCGCAAAAGATGAACTACTTTAACAGACTGACTCTAAAATATGTATCTCTTTGTCAATCAGTGTTTATTATGTCTTTTATTTAAAGAAATTTACATCTAATATTTGTGATGGAACTTAATTATATAAATACTTAAATGAAATACCATCCTACAAAATTATTTGTACAGAAATAAGTTTTGAAAAAGATAAAAACAATTAAGCTTAAATAGATACAAGCACAAGTTCCTATGACTATGTTTTCAGGGCTTTACTTCTCTTCATCTGTTATTCTGCCAAATTATATAAAAGTAAAGTATGGAAAAGTAATACTTGTTTCGAAGAGTGATCACTGCAATCAAATGGTCAGACTTGTAGTCAGATAACATTTATGAACCGCTTGCTGTGTCTGCATGATATTCCATTAAAAGTCATGCGAGAGATGATGATGGTTTGGATAAGGGGGAGTGTTCATATGAATTAATAAAAATGTTTTCTGTCCTCATGAGTGTAGAGATTTAAGGTTATAGTTATGTTCTCCAGCACCTGGACTGCCCCAGGTAGGTCCCTTGTGCTCTATTAAGCACCAATTTTGAGGTTGCTGGGATGGGGGGTGCGGGGGTATCTTAACTTCTTTAGCTGATGGGGCTGATTCTCAAGATTATGAATATGATTGGGAAAAAAAACAAAATGAGATGAAATATTTGTGTTCTATAAACTGCTCCATTTCTTTCCACACTTTCATCTTAAACTAGTTCCTCTTTTCTCTTTTTAAAAACCTTTCCTGTTTTCCAGATACTTAAGAACAAAGTGGTTAGAATAGAAGAAGTCTATGACTGAATTGCTGACGAGCAGCTTCTTTGTTGTTCTTTTCTGTTGACCTTAAATCTTTCCTTAATTCTTAATCTCAGTTGGATCTTTGTGACTATTTTTGACTGTGTGTGAATAGAATTTGATTCTTTTGTTTGACTATACACTTGGAATCTTTTGTTTTTCCTACTTTGAGGACCCAAGGAAGTGGAGAGAAGAGGCCATCTCAAATGCCAACTAACTGTAAATTTGGTTTTATGAATGCCCTAGGCATTTGGTTGCTGTCCTTCATAGATTCTGTGCAGCATGTGAGTCTGTCGGTAGGAAGCTAATCTATTTGATCTCTTAAATTAAATGAATGGCTCAAGGACACTTGCTTATATGGAATACTATTCTATGTCAAATTGCTTTTTATTAACTTATTTTATAGATTGAAAAGCTGAGGAGCATAGAACATTTAGTGATTTTCTAGCACTGTGCAGCAAGTCACTGTCAAGATAATGCAGACTTCTGAGCCTGAATGTAAAGCCTAGCAATCAGGTGATTGTGTATGTGTATTTTTTTCATTTTTTTTTTTCCCAGGCCTCTTACAGCCTCCATTATATATCTGTGGTTGCTGGTTTCTTTCAGCTGGCCACACTTCAAAAGCACCATCTCTCAGAAGAAGTAAGTTCAGGAGTGGCACCATGGCAGCATCAGATTCATCATTGACCTGGAGACCTCAGCTCTGTACAGCAGCCCAGCCATGCAAGCATGTCTGTGATTGACCCACACAATGCATTCTCTCCATGAGGGGCAATATTCATCTGATTGAATGACTCGAATGGACCAAGGGTAATAATGTGTGCACAGAAATCTGTGGCACTGCTTTCTATTTCAACACTGTGAACTCCACTTGTCAGAGTAAAAAAAATTTTTTTTTTCATTTGCAAGATTTCTCTGTCTCTGACTTCTCCATGTTTCCTCTCTGCTACATTAGACCTGAATGAACTGTAAGTGGGATGCTGTGGAGCGGGAAGGATAAGATGTTCAGTGGGCACAAGGCAGGGAGGGCAATTCCTTTCATAGCTGATCTTGTGATGACTTGTTCAGTCTTCCAGGTGCCTGGCACCATCCCCAGTACTACATACTCTTCCAGCTGCTAGTACCTTAGTTATAACTATTGCTGCATTCAATGCTGGTAGGACAGGGCAGTGTTGACAGAATTTTCTAACCTCAGGAACAAAAGCTAAGCATAACAATTGAATGGTAAATGCATCAGAGTTATCTATAACTTCCTCCTGGAAATAAATATTTATTTTTCTTTTCCCTCAGACAAATGAAGGTGATATAAGGCAGCCTTGTTGTGGGGAAAGAAATGAATTAAGGAGTTATCTTCTGTTTCAATCAATCCCAAGTGCTTTGACACGTGTTTTCTACTGGGGTCACTGGGGACTGAAGGGTGGGATGGGTTGCCACAGTGTAATTAGAAGCTGGTGGACTGAGATTGTGGGTAGTCTTCAGTTCAATATCACAGGGAATTAAGTCTTTTTGTGTCTTTGTGACAGGATCCTCCTTTCTGGCAATGATGGAGAAGTGTCTACATGTTTTCTGCAGATGTCACCCAGCAGGAACTCCCTTTGACTGACTGCTTTCCCCTGAGACCTGCTTCTTTTTCTTTTTTCTTCTTTTCCTTTCATATCTATCTGTTTCCTCCCAATGAACTTGCTGCTGTTGTGCATCTCACACCTGCCTCCGAGATCCCTTAACTGTCTTAACTTTGTCTCTCTTCTCCCTTGTGTCTGCAATCTGGCAAGAAGGCCACCTGTTCTTATCCAGATCTTTTCATCAAAACTCTTGTTTGGGAAATGTTTTCAGTACACTACCACAATAAGTGCATTTCTAAAGATTAACAATTACTTAAAAGAAGAAAAAAGTGGACACACACAAACATATTATAAAATAGTGTGTTATCTCTAATTTAAACCATCCATTATACATGAACTATCAGCTACATTTAATGCATTTATTTATTTAATAGATATTTACTGGCTAGAGGAGCCCACGGGTCTAGATTTATGAAGAAACTTGCCAGACCTGCAACAAAACAGTGCATGGAAAAGTAAACAAGTACATCATTAAATATGAAAGAGTTTGTTCATCGGTGTTGTGCTGTAGGACTTTTGCTTTGCTTTATTAAAATAATTACCATTAGACACATTTCTATTGCACTAGGAAGAATAGAGATGTCTAATAACAACTATTGGAACACATAATCTATAGTGTCAACATATTTTTGACAGTTAAGTGTATAGCTATATATAAAGTAATTTACCCTCAGAATGATTTTTCTCTTACTTTAATGAACTCTTTCTCCTCTAGGTTTTTCTTAAATACTTCTTGTGCTATCATTCATTATTCTTATGTTATTGTTAGCTTCTATTCTGCACAAGTCTATAAATTCAGTCAAATTGTGTAAGCCCAGCATTTTAGACGGTGTTTTGAAAATTGTAATTTATTTCCATTCTTGTCATCAAAGACAATCTGGATAAGTAATCAAGAGTCATTATACATTGTTGTACTCCTTTAGTAGATGACATGTAATTAAGACTGATAAAGAATACACCTGCTTGTAATAGCTTGCTTACCCTCTCTTTCCATCTAGTTTTGAACCTAAAAAGTTAAGAAAAGTATATAACTTGATAAAGACAAGAGTAACAAAACACAGCATGCACTGTGCTAGAACACGAGAATATGCATAGATGTGGAGAATCTGTTCCAGCCAGCTCTTAAAATTTATTGATTGATATTTTTTAAAAAGTAAGTCAATTGAAAAGCATATCATTGACTTCTTAGAAATAAACGATTAAAATAGAAGCAGAGAAGACATGAAATGGTGGTATTAAAACAGAGGTTGAAAATAAATGCCAAACCTGGCATCAAAACAATTTAATTTGTGGGTTTTTTTCTTTATTTTTATTATCATTTTCATTGGAAGAATTTCCTTTGTTTTAAGTTAATTTTCTTTTGTTTTTTTAAAATAATAATTTTATAGTTTCCTTTGTTTACAATGCTACATTCATTTTAGTGCATTGAAATTGCATCTCAGTTATGAATATTTTATGCTGCACTTGCTACCAGAGTCCTAGCAGCCTTTTACAACCAACTAGTTCTCTCCTTCCCTCCCCACTTCTACCCCGCTTGTAGCCATTGAGACTTTATTTAACAACAATAAACCAATTGTTCCCTTTGGTTCTAATTTCTATTCTGGCTGAAATTTATAATCATGAATGAAAATCAGAGTTCTTTTAGAAAATATTCTTGGTGTGGAAGAATTCTTTTGGTACTTGTATTTTTAGGTAATAGTATGTATGGGGATGTCTGAATTTGCAAACCCTGTGGATATCTATCATTGCATTTGCCATGACATTTAACAATGTGCTGCTGAAATGTCTGTGAATCTATGAGAATTCTGCCATTTGCCTTTTTGATGCCCAAGAAAAAAAGATAACTAAAGATGATTTATAATAATATTCTATATCCAGAATTTTATTTTTTGGAACAAATACTTAACTACATGATTCAGTAGGAGAAAAAAGGCTGCTTAACTACATGACTTCATTTAAGGAAGAGAAATTAGCACACTTTATAAAAAAAGAATTTTCCAAGGACAAAGAAAGCTTTAATGAAAATTCATAAAAACATTAAAAATACTAATTTAAAAAATATTTTTAAAAAGGTACTTTAAAAGTCCTTGGGTAGAAATGTGCTCATTTTCAGACACAGGCACCTCTCCACCATCATTACATGAGCACTAAAGGACTATCAGAGCCATTCAAACCACCAAGAGGTACAGGGACTTGATCTAAATAAATTGAACAAGTCTCTCCACTCTACTGGAAATATTTTATTAAATCAAAATTTTTTCTACTTTGGTAAAGCGAAGTTACAAAGTTTTTCTCTCCCATGATTTTCTTCACATGGATTCATTGTCTCTTTCATTTTTTTACCTTAAATGAATAGTGATGATATATTTTCATAAATGAGTAGTCTTCTAGTTCTATTCTGAAAACTAGGTTTCACTATAAATTAATGAATAGTGATTCATATATATCATTACCAGCTCATCAGACAGAAAATAATGACACTGTATGTCATTAGAATATGTATTTTGTGAAACATATTTGCAGAGAAAAACAAAAGAAACCTACGTAGTTATTTGCAAAGAAGAAGATTCAAAATATGAAATAAAGATTCATTTGGATTCAATCATGTTCAAGCAGTAATTCAATCAGGATTCACTAATGACTGAACAGGATAGTGAAAAATTGAAATGATTGAAATAAGTGACCCATTTCTCTCCCCAAAATTATTTGCCAGAATATCAGAATAGTTGATCACTTTCCAGTGAAAAGAGGCAGGTAGCCCTATTCAATATTATTATAAATGTATAGGTAATTCTCATAGTGCTAGTAAGAGAGTCCTTATCAAGGAAATGCTCAAAGTAGGATTCCCTTGTTTTAGGATTGCTGATAACAAACAAATCTAGAATCTGTAGGTTAATGAAACACCCTTTCTGCGCTCTCAGCATGTACTGTGGATCAGAAGAAAGTTTGTGGGATACAGAAAGGAAGGTTGGTAGAGTCACATGAAATCTCCCAGAGTTCTCTCAATCTGTCTTTGCCTATTGATCTGAATAAGACCCCTGATTCATGTGAGTCAGATTTGATCATCTAAACTTTCGTATAAGCTTGAAAATAGCTTCCATGTGTTACATTAGCTTAGATTGTATACAAAAATTTTGCACACATTATCTCATGGGAGTGTTGCAAAACCCAAGTAATTTCCTTCATTTTACAGAGGAACTAACTGAAACTCAAAGAGATTGCTAACTTGCCTTAGTTTACACACTTAGTGGTAGAACCTGGCACCAGGCTAGTGCTGTTGGGAGAAAATGGAAATATTAAAAACTGTTTCCCTGAAATAATTCTCCATTTCCATTCAGATATTGTTGATGGTCCCTGCAAATAACATGTCAGACTTTTACTAAAAAGAGCCTTGAGTATGTCTGCACAGCAGTAGGAGAAAAAAGGCTACTTAAATCTGTATGTAAAAAAGTCATTGAGGAGGGGATTTAACTGTAGAGGAGACTGAGAAGAATTTGTCATTTCAAGGAATATGAGGGAATTTGAACTTCGAATAGCGAGAATAAACACTAACAAAAGAGTGGCCAACTAGACATATTCTGAGATATATGAGGGGATAGAAGTGTTTAAATGGATGTTAGAAATCATTTCATGCCATCTATTCTGCAGGGATACAAATCCCAGTTCACAAAATCAGGTGTGCTAGAATTGTAGCTTTATTTTTATGACTTATTTTAACCTATTCCAAGCCCCCTCTTTACTGAATGATAGAAATCTAAGCCAATGCATAGTTCTTATCCCTTCTCTGAAGTACAGGTTAAATTCTAGAGGACTTTGAAGTACCTAGGCAGGCAATGCATTGAGATCGTGTGACCCTTTGGCACTTGATAACTGTTGAGCTCTACATCATCTCATTGGGTTCTTGGTCTTTGTATTTTATTCAGACTTTTGCTATAACATGTTTTGATTTTGATTAATAGTTCTCTTATGGCCTGCTGAATCCCTGTTTTAGGTTTGTTCTCTTCCTGCATTGTTGTTGCAGACAGTGGAAACTGCAAGGTAATCTCAGGCCTTTTGTCCTAAATTATCCATGCAATTACTGGTCCTATGTCATACCTGGTGTGCTGAGAAATTCTGAGGTCTTTGCACCTCTTTAGGCTCTATTAGGAAGTGAGGTAGTTTCCCTATAATTTGGATTTCTTCACAGATCTTCAGAATTGTTTTCTCTTGCTCTGTTGTCTTGGTCTAATATAAGAAGCATTATTAATGCACGGGTGTCTTTCTCAGGGACACACCACTCTCTAAACTCTCTTTGCTTCTTCTTTTAATGGGAATTGAAATATTTGCTCTATGTTATATATTATTTATATCTATAAAACACAATAATTTTAGGTTTTTGACATTTCAAAGCTTGTTTATATTCTTCTGCTGTCCCCTGCTTTTCATAGATGCCAAGTGTATCTCTCTCCAAATGGGAGAAGTTTTAAGAAGTAATAAGAAATAGAAGAAATGTCATAATCATTTAGAATTCTATCACCACCTTTTATATATATAGAAATAAGAGTTGTGGTAATAAAATAAGGTAGTGAATTAAGAAAGAGAGTTAGGTCTAGTAGGTAGGTAGTTCAGTTTTCCTTCCTTCCCTGAACTGTAGTTCTACTCCAGTTCTGAAGACTGGAGAAAATTGTTACATTAACAGTACTAATGGTTAACTTATTTATGGCTTACTCCCTTGAGAAATTCTCTAGTGAATAATTATGAACTATATCATCAAGCCTTCATTATTTCAAATGTGTGTGTGTGTGTGTGTGTGTGTGTGTACACACCCACAAATATATGGGAGCAACTTAGCTAGGTGGTTCTGGCAAAAGAGCTTTTCATCAAATTGCAGTTATGGTGCAGACTTAGTGTACAGTTACTTGAAGTCTTAGGTGTGGCTGATGAATCTTCTTCCAGCATGTCACTCACATGCCCAGTAGTTAGCTCTTGCTGCTGGCAGGATGCTTCAGTTCATAACCATATTGACTCTCTATAGAGAGATGCTTGAGTTTCCTCATAAGATGGTAGTTAGTTTTAAGAGGGAGTGATGAGGGAGAGACAAAGTGAAGGAAAGAAGGGAGGGAGAGAGAACCTACTAAGTTTGTTAAGCTCTAAGCTTGGAAGTCACAGTCTGTCTCTTCTACCATATTTGTTTGTTAATTTGTTAGTTTTATTTCATTTGATAGAAATCAGTTACCATGTCTAGTTCATATTCAAATAGCAATTTGTCTTTACCTATCGAAGGGAAGAGTTTCAAAGAATGCATACATTTATTTAAAAACCACCCCAATGATCATTCCACATTCATCAAGAATGTTGTGATTTAGTGCAATTTGTCTTCTACCTTACTTTTTACACATATGTGTGGAAAAATATTGTTATCATAAAGAAGCACTGCCAATGTTTCATTAGGAAGAAAGCATTATATGCAATTGAATCCACTTTAGTCTCATTTTATGGTATACACAATCATAGCTTTGATGTTCACTTGATTATGTTTGTGAACGAAATCTTTAATTTACAAAGATAACAATTTCCTACACTTTTATTTATGGCTATCTTTGATGTGTTTTTACATTTTTCCTTATATATATTGAAATCAGTCTCTGTGGTTCATTCATCATTCTTGAGTTATAATACATATAAAATGCAGCTTATGGTTTCCAGTATACACACAGGTTCAAACCCCAGCCTCGCAATGCTCGAGTTTTGTTATCTTAGATATAACAACATACTATTAAAGTCTAAGTCTCTATTTTCTTGTCTAAAAATGTGCCTTGCAATTGTGCACATATCATTTGATTGTGATGATTAAATTACATAATTCCATGTAAATTATTTAGTATAGTGCTTAATACATAAAGATCAGTATAGGTTATTGTGTTAATGCTGTTGTTATTTTTCTAATTATCTCAGAACATAAAACAGAGCTGATATTATATCTTCAGAAAAACATGTTGATCTTTCTTTATTGGCTATTAATATGTGATATATCTAATTTTTTTAATATTTCAAAATATTTAAATATTTTTTAATTATGTGAGATCACCGAATTCTTTCTCAGGAGGCTCACAATATTTTTAAAGTGTCCTCTCTCAATAAATGAAACATTAAAGCAACCAATTATCAAGAACCCAATTTTCAAAGTTTATTCATATTCCCATAAAATCAGGTCAAAAATTAATTTATTTCAGTATCTCTCTTGAAGGTCACTTGCTTAATGACACTAAAACATTTAATTTTGGTTAAGTCTCAGGTCAAACTTCCCAATTCACCCAAGTTTTACTGAGAATTTGTCCTTTGTCTTCTCTTTTTATCCTGATCTCCATTTAGTCATATCTCAGATGACTGTTATCAATCACTGTGGCAAGGCTTACTCTTTAGGCTCAATAATATGCTCACAAAATCATGTAACATTCTTTCATGATACAGTCCTGTACCTGTTTTTGTTGCGCATGATAAGCAAAGCAAGTTTCTGTATAAAAGAGTAGAATGTACCAACGCATGGAATTGATTCTTTTTTCAAATTCAGAGACTATTCAAAAGTACTTCCTGGACTTTTTAAGAATTTAATTCATGAATGGAATCTCTGAAAAAGTAAATAATTTACCTAAATTCAAATAAATGTGTGCTATCCTCTTATGATGAACATCATCACTATTTAATTAATAACACTGGAATATTCTGTTTTATGGAAAGTAATGAATCATCCAGCTATCTATGAAGACAGGGTATGATAGATGTAACAGTCCACGGATGATTCTGTCGGCAATTTAGCTTCAATTTACATAGGTAAGCTCAATTCGATGCTTAAAACAATATATCTCTTCAGCATATAAATGGGTGTTACTGTACAAAATTGTCTATGAAACTTTTTCCATGTAGGCTGCTTTTCCAGGGAAAGTGCTGAGAAGGATGTGTCTTTTAAAACATTTTCTCTGCTTGTTTAGCTAGATGTACATCAGAATCATCTATGGGTCTTTAAAAAAAATCTGGATGCAAGGCTAGACTTAGAAAATCTGAAAATGGGGAGCAGGGATGTCTAAATTAAAAAATCTCCCTTTGTAATTTTTATGCACTTTTGGATTTGACAGTCATCATATATGCTGAAGTTTTGGATGGAAAAATATAGCAGTTATTACTTTGTACTTTTATTTTTACTGAAAGTTTAGACAGTGAATTGATGTGATATCCAGTACACATCAAGCAAACTCTGTAATGATAAAGATTTTTCAGAGTTTCAAAGTTGATGTTTAAATTTAACAATAATCCCTTTGATAACAGGGAATCTCTCTGTTCCTATAGCTTGATTTAGAGGAATTTATTAGATATCTTCCAAAATGGTAGAAGAGGCCAATCTCTCTTGGAGTTCATGCCACAGTATTTGAAAATCCTGGGGTTTATAGGGAGGGATCAGTGATACAGACACTTTCTCTAGAACTGAAAGGCTTGCCCCCTTGACTGATGTCCCCACACCTGGGAACTGACCTGAGAGAACATACAACCTGGCCTGGAAAATAAAAGGACTTTTCTTTGGAGTTCATTTGGCGTCTGGAGAGCAAGAGATATGTGACAGAGTGTTTGGGCAACAAATAGACTAAGTGTGCCTACACTTGACTTCAGGGCTTTGATTTGTTGAACCAAATACTTCACTATGGGATGAAAAATTAAATACATTTCTTGTGAGTCAATATGTACTTGATTGTACTCTTTGGAAACTCTTTTTAGCTTGATACTTCCTGGCACTGAAGGTCTCCATTGCAGGAAGGGCCCAGGTGAAATACCCTGCCCCCATCACCATGAACCTAATTGTGCTAGACAGGTAGTACTGGCAGTTAGTACAGAGAGCTGAATGATTCTCCAAAAATAGTAGCCCATTCTCCAGCTCTCTCAGAGACTGTCATCAGAAAGGCTTCATTGAATCTGCAGTTTGAACTATCTGGAGATACTGCTAAACAGTTTGTGTATCTGCTCTGTGCTTGCTAGAGCTTCTACCCACAAGGTTTATTATTGCCACTGCCTGCTCTGGCAGCTGCTCAGCTAGAGAACCTAGAAACTTTCACAGTGGAGTGTACTTTTCTTTGACCAATTCTCAACTCTCTCTCACCATTGTCCTCTTTTGGGATGTAGCCTGCTTGTGAATTAGGCACGCACCACTTGGGTCTTTCTAATTGTTTTTCATGCCTGTGATTCTTGGGAAAACCTCTGCATTCCTTACTCTAATTGTAATCCTGTAGACTTAACTCTTAAGCTTCAACACAGTACTGGCTCTAGAACTTTAACAAGTCTGAGTGGTGAGCAGACCACACAACAAAAGAAAGTCCAACTTTCCAAACCAAAATCTCAATCTTCAACTTGCTATGCTAACACGAAACCATTATATCGTAGAAATGAACAAAATGCCAAACAGAATGATAAGAGAGAGAAATATATGTGAAATTATGAACCAAAGAAAATTCCAGAGGAAATTCTGAAGTGACACAAATAAGTAAACTACCTGATGAAAAGTTAAAAACAATAGTTTTATGATAATCACTAAAATCAGGAGAATAATGGAGGCATAACAAGGGAGCCACAGCAAAATTAGAGAAAATATAAGACAAATCCAAATGGATGCTGCAGAATTAAAGAACCAATAGCTGATCTAAAATATAGAATATAGGGCCTCAAAAGTATGCTGGACAAAGATTCCAACTGAATTAGTGAATTGAAGATAAGGACTGTGGAATGGACACAAGCAGACAAACAGAGAATTGCAAGAAATGAAGATAGCATATAAGATTTACAGGATAATATAAAAAAGAGAAATATAAACATTGTAGCTTTTCCAGAAGAAGAGAGCACGAAAGGGGCAGAAACATTTAAAGAATAGCTGAGAATTTTCCTAACATGAGATGGAAAACAGATCTCCAGACCTAGAAAGCTCAAGTAGTTCTAAAACAAAAGAAAAACAAACAGATCTACATCAAAAGAAATTGTCATTAAAAAGATGGAACTATAGATAAGAATATAATCTTAGAAGGAACTAGAGAAAAATGAATTACATGTGGGATATCGCCATAAGACTGTGGATTAATTAGCAGAAATATTTGAGGCCAAAAGGGAGTGGCACAAAATATTCAAAGTGCTGAAAGAAAAGAGTTTCCAACCAAGAATACTTTATTCTGCTAAATTATTACTTAAAATAGAAGAAGTGATAAAGAGCTTTTTGGGCCAACAAAAGTTAGAGAAATTCATGACAATAAACCTTAAAAGTCTTAAAAGAAACACCAAAAAAATTTCTATAAAATAAAAAGAAACCCCAATTAGAAGCAGCAGGATGTCAAAAATCGAAAATATGGGAAGGAGGAGATAAAAATGTGGAATAGCTCTAGAATTACTTACTTTAGAGTTAAAAAACTTTACAAGCACAGAAATTTTTATACCAACTCCAGAGTAGCTTCAAAACACAAATCCATAAAAGGGAAAAGTTAAAAAGAGAAAAACCAAGCACAATTTAGTTATTTCAAAGCACGTAGGAAAAGAATAAGAAAACAAAGTTACTCTCTTCAATGACACCCATAAACATAATAGCAAAATGGCAATAAACAGTTACATATTAGTTATCATCCTAAATTTTAATGAAATTAAAACACAGCAATCAAAGCACATAGAATGACTGAACAGATCATAAAACATAAGCCAACTTTATGCTGTATTCATGAAATTCATCAAAAAGTTAAACACAGACTCAGAGTAAAAAGTTGACAGACAATACTACAATCAAATAAGAGCCTTAAAAAGCAAAGACAGTCAGCCTTATAATAAATAAAAAAGATTTCCAACTAAAGAAGGTAATAAAGGGCATTACATACTGATGTACTGGTTAATTTAGCATCAATTCATAATTTATTGTCATGACTCTTATTAATATATATTCACCAAGCAAGGGAGCATAAAAACATTATTAACAGAACTAAAGAGAGACATTGACAGCAATACAGTAATAGTAGGAAACTTCAATATTCCAATACAACAATGGACAGATCGACTAGGCAGAATATAACAGGGAAATAACAGCCTTAAATAATAAGTTAGAACAGATGGGTTTAATAGACATTTATAGAATACTTTACCCAACATTTGCATCATTTGCATGTTTCTCAAGTGCTCATGGAACATTCTAAAGGATACATTGTCAGCTAGGAAATAAAAAGGTGTCAACAAATTTATGAAGATTGAAAACACACCAAGTATCTTCTCTGAACACAATGGCATAAAACTAGATATCAACCACAAAAAGAAAGCTGAAAAATCTCAAAATATATGGAAGCTAAATAAAATGCTTTTGAATGCCTCTTGGGTAAAAAAAAAAAAAAAAAAGGACATTAAAGGAGAAATAAAAAGTACTTGGAGATGAATGAAAATGAAGACATGCATTTCCAGGACTTACTGAATACAGCAAAAGCACTATTAGAAGGGAAGTTTGTAGCAATTCAGGCCCTTCTTGAAGAAACAAGAAAATTTGCAATAAACAATCTAACACACAATACTACTAGAAAAAGAACAATTGCAGCCAAAGTCATTTGAAGGAAGGATATGTTGAAATCTGCACAGAAACAAACAAAATATAAATCAAAAAGACAATTCAGAAGATGAATGAAATTAAAAGGTGTTATTTGAAAAAATTAACAAAATGGACAAATCTTAGCTAGCTCACTAAGAAACAAAGAAGAAAGAAAAATCCAATAGATAGAATCAGAATTTAAAAAGGAGAAATTACGATGGTTACTTCAGAAATATATGGCATCTAAGACACTACTATGAACAACTATATACCAATAAATTGGACAATCTAGAGAGCATGAACAGATTTTTAGAATCACATGTTCTAACAAGATTGAATCAGGAAAAAATGGAAAACCTGAACAGATCTGTCATAAGTAAGGAAACTGAAGAATTAATTAAATGTCTCCCCCATATAAAAGCGCAGAACCACATTACTGTGGCATTATTTGCAATAGCCAAGAATTGAAAACTACCTAAGGGCCCATTGACAGACTCATGGAGAAAGAAGATGTGGCGTATATACACAATGGAATACCACATAGCTACAAAAAAGGTGAAATTCTGATATTTGTCAAAACATAGATAGAACTAGGATTATGTTAAGTGAAATAATTTAGGAGAAAGACAAATACCAGATGATCTCACTCATATGATATATATATGTATTTATTTATATATATAAATAAATAAAGCAGTCAAAGCATAAAACAGGACTTGGATATTTACAAGAGAACTGAGGTTGTTCCAAAGTGTCCAGTGAGATCAGAGAGACATACCAGAGTCAAAGAGAATTTAGGAGGAGTTTATTAGCCTGTGGCTGCAAGGGGAAAAACATCAACCCAAATTGAGCATCCCTGAACCCAAATAGTGCAGGGTATTTATAACAGTGTTGTTTTTGTTAGCGGTTGCATAAGTAGAGGTCATACCCTAAAGGTAAGTGGTTACAAGAGTAGAGGCCACATCCTAAACATAAGTGGTTACAAGAGTAGAGGCCGCACCCTAAATATAAGTGGTTATAAGAGTAGCCCAGCAAAAATGAAGTTTCTCTAGTTCATTGTTTCAGGTTTACCAGAAGGGAAGGGGGTAGGAGATGTGAGCAAGTGATCGTATGTGTCCAATAGACAGTGGTGGAAGATTATTGTAATTCGGTAGTGGGCGTGATGTGTTATATATTTGATGAACAGTGAATCTGCACATCTAAACTTATATTATTTTGTAAATCAAATTTAGTTCAATAAAAATTAAAAAGAAAACAAAGTATATATATATATATATATATATAAATAAATAAATAATAGCCATTTTGCAGGTACCAGGCTGCATATATGCTCCTTTGGGAAAATATCATGGCTATTGTAAAGAGTTTTGGAAGAACAGAATGTGTGTGAAGTGAACGATAGTGACAATACAAGTCATTTACAAAGCTCTTTAAAAACAAAATTTTTCAATAGAAAAGAAGATGTATTTCTTAGCAGTATTATATTTGTGTCTTAATAATTTTACTTGACTTTGCATATCTTATCATGTTTAATATTATATATAATCCAAAAAAATAAGGGATAAAATTGAAGCTTTTACTTGAAATATGAAATGACAGAGAATTTTGACTTTCTTGCAACAGGTAATAGTTTAAAAATATATGACATTTATTGAACAATTGTGATGCTTCAGGATCTCTGCTGATGCTGATTGATTTACATATGTTCTCTCATTCAATCCTCACAACCCAATAGTAGGTATTGTGAGAAGAGCAACTAAGTTCAGAGCAATTACTTTGTTGAAGACCATACTATGAATATTTGTGTTGGACTCAAGTCTATTAGAGTTGAAAGTTCTTGTTCATAACTACATTCATACACTACTGAGGTTTGAGTGCAATTTTCCTAACAATAAATTCATTTTCCCCATTACATCATGCTTTCTCTTTTTCATAGATATTATACACCCATAATCAATGAAGATAATTTGAAACTTGCGGGTTTGTTTTTATGAATTAAATCATATACAATTTATATAACAATAAGTTAAATTTCATTGCTGATACTCAAAAATAATTTTTATTTGATTGAATTTTACTGTTTTAATGCTTCTTAGCTTGCAAGGCAGTATCTGACAATTGTTTACACTGATATGTTACTTTATAAACTATAATTCTTTGAAGGAAAATGTTCATCCTGACCAAATAAAATATTTTACTCTTTTATGAACATCATTCACAGATATATGCTAAAGAAGCCCTTTTTGGATTATGGTGAAGTAGCTAGTGCATTAGATTCTGCAGAAGAGCATAGCCACTGAAAGACCAAATAGGCTGGTGTTAGAGAAAAATCTGTCTTTATTGTTTTTTTTTTTTTAATTAGTTCACATTTATCGCTTTTTCATTGCATGGCTGAATTTCCAGGGCTTCTGAAAATGTGCTGTTTCCCTTTGTCCAGTTTACTGGCCAGATGACTGTGTCATAAAATCACCATCAGCACCACCACTCCTGGTACTAATTAGCACCCTGTTTGTCAGCTTCAGTCCAGTGGTGAGGACTTGAGTGGTTATAAATACTGTAATACCCTTCACCTGTGAAAGTGGCTCTTCCAAAGACAAAGAAGAAAGCACAGCAGGCAGGAAGCCTGTATTATTGCCACCTGAGCTGTTCCTTTTTCTGGACAATTTCAAGCTTTAACATCTGTTCTGAACACTGCATTTATTAAACTAAATAACAAAATACATTCATCTGTATATAATAGTCCTCCCAGGGGATACAGAATGGGATTTCCCTCTTTTTAAAGAGAGTGAAACACAGTTTACAGAGTCTCATGTCTGTTTAATGTCAAGAAAAGCAGCCTGGGAAATAGGAAAGGAACTTATTAGGAAGGATTTTTCTCCTCTTTGACCGTGGTATAGCTGTTGCTGAGAATATGCTTATGTGTATTCTCCTACAATTTTTAATTACTGGGTTTAATTGTTGGCAGGTGGGTAAGAGTTCTGTTACATGTAATGTTTAATTGTTTATCCTTTGCTCTGTGTTAGAAATTGAATGCATTAGTTTGAAAATGAGACTCAAGAGGTCTGTCGTGGTAATGTTTTCTTTTCCCTGCTAGAGGACAAAATAAACTCAGATTATAAAGTTCTAATTCTTGCAAGGTCAAAAACTTTCCTCACAAATGGAAGACTACCAATGAATATATAGGTGACCCACCTGACATTCTTAATAAAAATAAAAATGTCAGGAAATACAGCCATTTTTAGATGGCTGTAAAAGAGCTTCTGAGCTAAAATAGAGAGCATTAATAAGTATTCCAACTTCTCTCTCTTTATTCTCAGTTATGATTTAGATATTTACTCTCTATCACTTGTTATTCATTTCCCTTCTGTACCCTAAAGACTTAATCTAGATTCTGAATGCTCTTTCTACATTCACAAGGCTCTCTCTTTGCACTCCCATGCCTTAAACCCTCAATTATCTACAGACCCTAACCTCTAGCAGGCACCACTTCAAAGGAAGTGATTTTGTTTTAGAAAATGGACTGGAAGAGTATAAAAGGCTAAATGGGTCCAAAGGTTAAAAATAACCTACTTATAGGAGTGCAAGAAGTCTGATGAAAGATGTGATTTTAGACCATGAACAGTGGAAAAGTGTTGGAAATGGTAACATACGGCACTTAGATGAGAACTGAAAGTTAGGGAGAATTGTGGAGGATAGACCTATAGAAGATGAGGGATAACAAATTTGGCAAATATTGGAAGAACACATGCTCTGAGGATGTTGGTGAAGTATTTGACATGAGAGCAAAAGGAAGGGAAACTAGTATTTATCAGACTTGTACCTGCTGTGCCAGGGTGGCTATCATATGTTCTCTAGAGACACTGTTTCTTTTTGTGACCACATCTACTTGTATATTTATGATACACACATGACAAGTGACTCAGCTGTCCAGGATATAAGTGACAAATGGGAGCTTGACCCTTTGTAAAAACACACCTGTGGTATGAAATGTAATAAAAAATACTGAATGATATGAACTGCTGCTTTTGTTTGATAAGTTTTTTATTTCACCAAGTTAAGCAAAAGTGTTTTATTTCACTTGCAAATCACTTCTAATTATGAATATTTGAATCTAATGGGAGGGTAAGCTGCAATAGAGTTATTTATATTGCTGATTTAGATTGCTAGCTTATTGTAGATGGGCTTTTGTTGTTACTAATAGATTCAGGAAAAAATTCAGGTCATCTATTTACACTGGGTCAGATAGATGAACCAACACTGACCATTAATTCACATTCTCACATAGTTTCTCTTATTCAGTTTGAAATGTCTCAAGCTGATTCCCTTGGTATTTGTCTCCATATCATTAAATAAAGAACATCTGTAAGTTACATCTTGGCTTAAGATACTATTTATTGAGTTTTCATTAAGAAAGGTGGGGATTTCATTCTATTTTCACTTAATACACACAACATTTCTTTTTTTCTCCATATTCCCAAATACTGAAATATAAGTTTGGGTAGCTTGGCATAAGTATGATGAAGTAAAAACGATTCAAAATTGAGCAACGTACACTTTTTTACCCCTCCTTTCTTATATAAAAGTCAGAGGAGAGAGCTGAGAATATTAAACAACTCTCTCAATTGTACCAAATAGGTTTGAAATTCTAGGTTAAAGAGAATTATCTCTCAGAATTTTGAAGATACTGTCACACTAAATTTGCTTTCCATTATTTATTTGAAGAAGTCAAAAGCTCTTTATGTGATACTTTATGACTTTTTCCTGTATTGTTAAAGACTGTAGAATCTTTATCTCCTGAATTCTGATCTTTCGCAATGAGCTGGGCACTCAGAAAGACCATTCAATTGGAAATTAATATTTCTCATGTCTCAAAAAATTGCCTGATGTCTTTAATGATTTTTTTCCCTTCTAGTATTTCTTTCTGGAATTCCTATTACTAGGATCGTGATGATATTTTCTTGAGGTATTTTTCTTATTTGTATGATCTGTGTCATTCAAATTAATTTTTTTAATTATTATTTTTTTCTTTTTTTTTTTTTCGAGACTTTCTTAGGAAAGTCGGTTCATGTTCATTAGGCACAAAAATGCTGATTGGAGACTGAACATTCAGATAAGGTTTTATCACCTGTACACCTTACTCTGAGGTGGCTCCTGGTTGGGCTGTTTTCTCTAGAAACAATTGACACTAGTTTGTTTAGATATTTCATTATGGCATAGCCGGACTCCCAAGATGTATTTCGCCCAACAGTCTCCTTGAAAATATCAGCCTGTCTGCTGGTAATCTGTGATCCAGGTGAGAGGTTTCATGGGATGAAGAGTAGACAGAATTTTGCTTTAGTTATTGTTTTTTCCCATAAAGTCTTGCTCTCAACTGTGCTTGAAAATTCGGAATCTAAAGTTGTTTGCTTTTAAGTTGAGGTAACATTGATATCATTGTTTAAGTTTCAGGAATACAGCCTTATGCTTTGATACATACATACATGCATGCATACGCACACATCTCTCTATCTATATGTTATATTGTGATCACTACCAAAATTCTAGCTTCCATTCACCACCATAGAGTTGACACCCTTTATCTACCCCCTGGACTCTTCCCCTCTTGTAACTACTATTCTGCTGTCAGAATTTGTTTTTTTGTGTGTTTTGTTTGTTTGTTTGTTTTTCTTTATCTTCCACATATGAAACAAATCACAGGAAGTTCTTCTTCCATCTGTTTTATTCTACTTATCACAAGTCCTTTAAGGTATATCCATGTTTTTGCAAATGACAAGATTTCATCTTATATTTTTTCTTTCTTTTGGTAGCTAAATAGTATTCTGTCATATGTATTCTACATTTTCATTATCTATTCATTCATCCCTGGGCACTTAGCTTGTTTTCTTGGCTATTTTGATAATGCTGCGAAGTACACAGAGGTGTTTATATCTTTTTTTTAATTGGTGTTTCTATTATAAAAATTCTTTTGATAAATACCCAGCAGTGAAATATCTGGATATTAATTCCTACCTCTGTGAAAATATAACCTTCCAATCTTGAAGGGATGTGGAGAGACAGTTCTTTACTTACACAGAGTGGGAGAGAGGGAAGGACTCTGTGGTCTTTTACTGTTTCTTACACAGATTTTCAATCATCTTTCCTTGATTTCGTTCTCCTTGTCCCCCTCTTTCAGAAGTCACTAAGTAGTGGCTCCAGTTCCTGACTTATTGTGGGGTCTGTATGTGGTTGTTTCTTTTTTTTTTTCTATTGTCAGCTTAGAATTCAAATTTCTCATAACTCGGTTACAACTCGTCCATTTACATTCCAGTTTCAAAGTATTGTTGCTGATGTCTTCTCTCCTTGTATGTCTTTTCCTTCTGGGTTTATAGCTTTACATTTCACTTTATTATCATTTGACTAGGGTTTCATGAGGGAGCAAGAGAAAAAGCAAATGTTCAGTCTCAGAGCTTTACTTGGAAGTTGGACATTATTCTTTTAATAGTATTATTCCTCTTTAATGTGATTATTTTCTCTCAACTGGTCTGTATTTGATACAGTGTTCTTAGAATACTAATATAAAAATTCCCTCCTCTATTGAACAATAAGGAAAAATATCTCAAAAATTTACAAATGTAGCTGACTGAGTTTCTATATAACTTTGGTTATGTAGTATCTACCTAAATCTACCTAAGCTCAACCTTTCATGTTGGAATATGTATATATGTTTTGATTCACTGCATTGTTTGGAAAAGACTTAAAAGTCAAGGCAATTTGGTTTGAAGACAGCTCTGACAGAACTACGAAATCTGGTACAATTCCTCTAGCATACAGAAGCGAGCATGTTGAAGTGATAATTGCCAACAACTCAAGAGGAAAAATAATTTAGATCTTCAACATTCTGACTGAGGAAGAATTCATAGCATACACAAATCATTGTTATTTTTGAAAGGAGATTTTATTTACTGATTGCAACAAGAATTTAATCCCTGTATTTTATCAAAAAACTGTTTTACCTTTTTAAATACATAATTTTGTTTTCTTAATTTGTAACTCTAAAATGACTTTGCAATCATTAGATTAGCTGCCAATGTTATAAATTATGACATATACTAATGAGAATAGCACTAAATAGTTAAAAGGGGAAAAGTGAAATGTACAAACACCTGTAAGATATTAAATGTTTCATAAGTGCATTTTTTATTATCACCAAATGCATGTAAAATTTCATAAAGTGCTACCTAAAATTATTGTGTATTTGGTTATTTTGGAGAGAAATTTGTGAGTAGTTAAAACAAGCGTTTCCTATATTGTTGGCAAAATGTTTCTCTATCACGACTGCTCTTATGAAGTAGCCAGTTTTTGTGCGTGATGTGTGTGTGTGTGTGTGTGTGTGTGTGTGTGTGTGTGTGTGAATTAGTGACACCTGAAAGATTACAGTCCGTTCAAGACATAAAAGGAACAAACTTCAGGAACTGATGTTAAAATAGCCTGGAAACTTCTGATACTGATGTTTTTCAAGAATAACTTTCAGCATTTTAGAATTCTGAGCCAATATACCTACACAGAAAAGTCTCGGAGTGCATTCTTCATGGTCTTATCAGTCTAGTGGGCTCAAGAAACAAAAACACTTCTTTGTTGATCCATATGGATTAATATGAGTTAATGAGAGCAGCATTATTTCTGTTGAAGATAATTCAACTATAAAGAGAACTAGAAGTTTTTCTACTTACTAAAGCTTTGTTTTGCACATGGATGAAATTTTTTTCTTGTGATGCTAGGACTCCACAAAAGATGTATACTATTTGGAGCACAGTGGGGACCAAAACAGGGAATGAAATGTTACCTAATTTTTTGAGGAGTCATTTACGCAAGCACTTCCTTTGTATGGATCACAATAGAGAACCAAGAAGTGAATAAGTAAGGTTTGTTGGTGACCCACAAAAGTACCCACACACTAGGACTAATGAACTGCACTTCTAGGAAAGCTTCTTTTGCACTGATTCAGTTTTTTGTAGCAACTGATTCAGTTTCTATTATTAAAATTCTGTATGTTATTTTTTGATTACCTCCACCTCTACTATTTCAAAGACGTTTTAAAAGAAGAGAGGAAGTAGAGAATTAGATGCAGATGTGCTGAGGGTCACTGATGGTCTGCTTGTGAGAAAGGTACCCGCTGCTAGACCTCTTCGATCTCTGTGAGCAGCACAGCACAAGTAGGATTTACAATGAGGGAGAGGATAGCAATTCAAATGTTGCTGCTGATAGTATTGATCATCATAATGACTTTAATTTCTTGACTTCTTCTCTGTGTCAGATTTTTCTTTATGTGAATTTTCATACTTCATCTTTATGCTAAATCTAGGGAGATATGTATTATTGTTGTCCCCATTTTGTAAACAATGTAGCAGAGGTACAGAGAAGTTAAGTCGTGGCTACAAGGTCACACAGTTAAACGAGGTAGAGTCAGGAAATGCACTTATTTTATACTTTGCTGAAAGATCTTAATTTGATCAAGAAAATGTTAAATTGTATTCAGCATTTTTGAGTTAAGATGGCAGAGAATACTGGAGCATGATTAGCCAGATAAATCAGTTTTCCAGAAGAAAACCCATGCTTTTTTTTTTTTTTTTTTTTGTATAAATTTAGGTGTATCTGAGGGACAATTTAAAAAAAATCCCTGTGATCAATTTCTCAAGGATAAGGAGATGATTGATGTGCACTTGTTAAGGACTTTAGTCAGCAGATCTGAAGAATGACATTTGATACGACTGAGACAAGAGTGGTTACTGCTGCAAAGCCATTGGGAGCTATTATTGAGGATTTATTTGAAGATAGCAAAGTCAAATTTTCACAAGAGAAAATGTGTTTATAAGAGGAAAAACAATCTTGATTGTGTTGATGAATTAGAATATAAAATTCAAATGTAGGAAAAATCCTGATATGATCAATGTAATCTCTCTTATTAGGTATAGATAATAAATCTTTTTTTCTTCTATAAATGAACAGGGTAATTAAAGAAAAAAAATTACTCAATATACCCAGTCCAATGTCAGTCTTCATATGTGGATGGGTATATCTATAACTAGAAAACCACATAAAGAAGTCATGTAACCGAATTTTATCTAATTAAAAATAATCAGCATCTCATTTGGTGAAACTTGGTGCATGTGTGTCAAGATGCACACGATCGTTAACTGCTTAGATGACAGACATGCATTCATTTCAACAGATGAGAATAATTAGAAAAATAACCAACAAAAGTTAAAACTAAGTCAAATAGGAATGACTACTTGCAAATATATTAATGACCAAATATTAGTAATGACCTAAGATTGGAAAACACTTGAGTTGGAAGAAATGTGAATGGTGACTACCTGACGGAGAGGACTATAACAGGAGTAATAAGAATATTAAATCTTGTATAGTGGTGGTTGGGAACTAGACTCTTGATGGAGGTTATAATGTTGGATATATTAATTTGGAACTGCAATGCAATTAATCTGATACCTACATATGTTATAAACCTATGAAATGTCAATACAATTTTTTTTTAAAATTCCAACCTAAATCTGATATACATGTACGAGTTTATAACATCCAAGATTATTGAAAGTTGTTAATTGAGTACTATTTCTGATGGTTCCTGATGAGGTTAAACAAGGTTTTAAAAAACAGAGTAGTCAAAAATCCAAATAGATAGAGTTATACCTCAGAGAAATTGTGGGCTTGGTTTCAGATCATCGCAATAAAATTAACATTGCAATGCATTTTTTTTTTTCCTTCTCAGTGCATCTAAAAGTTATGTTTACACTATAATGTAGTCTATTAAGTGTACAATAGATTGTGCTTAAAAATGTAAATATCTTAATTTAAAAATACTTTATTGTGAATAAATGCTAGCCCTTATCTGAGACTACAGCAAGTTGTAATCTTTTTTGCTGTAGGAGGATCTTATGAAGAACTGAGTATCTGTAAGTGCAATAAAGCAAAGCACAATAAAATGAGGAATGCCTGTACCAAAATAACAAATTAACTTGAGTACACAAAAGGACAATGTTAAAAATCTTAAATATTTATACTTCCTAATATTGTTTTTAAGTTTACTATGCATGACTGTAATTTAAATAATGATTCCAAGCGTATATTTAGCATTCCAGAATGGACTGTAGAAAACTTAAAATTGGTTCTTAAAGGTAATTGAGTGTTCCACTTTTTGACATTCTATAGGTTGATATTTATACACCTTATTTTTCATATTTCATAACTGTTCCTCATTTCACTGTAATATGCTTCCACTTTATATGTTATGTTGTGGTAGACTACTGATTTTTGATGTTCTCAAGTCAAATTATGGTGATTTATCTTTATAAGTAGGGTAAAGTCATAAAAGTCATGATTCAATATATTTTCTAAACCACATACAATATTATTTAATTATATATTAAGTAACTTAATGCATAAACAATGTGATTCTTATGTGATATAAAGTCTGTGTAAAGCAACGCAATAAAATTTCATTAAAATTTATAGCTTAGTGTGGCTTTAGTCTTGAGTCCAGAGTTCATTTTATGGTAAATGGACTTGAGATATTATTTCTGAAAGAAACTTGGATACACTGATGGCATCCTTGTTTGAAAATAGGTATTTCGAATTTGAGACATGTCTAAGTAGTAGCGTAACATTTATACCCACATTTGTCCACAAATCTCATGTTAATTATTTAATGACTGGTGATTTATTGGTACTGGACATATTTATCACATGGTGCTCTAATAAAAAGCAAAACGGAGTGAGGTATTATAAGAGGGACAATTTCTGTTTTTTTTTTTCCTCTGAAGAATTTTTAGTAGAAGTCGGTTGAGAAAGATTCCTACAATTTTTGGTGATATTAGATTGGAGAGCAACACATATGCTTTGTGAATATTTGGACTTAAAAATAATATGCTATTTCTTTATCATAGATAATAATATGTTTAGTGTTTGGTTCTCAGTTTCATTCAATCCATTCTTTCTCTTCTCTGGTTATCTCCTATTTATAGTCATAAAAGAGTTCCTTCATTCCCTCAGGAACTTCATTCCCCTTCAACCAAGTTTGAGAAATACTAAATCAGAATTGATAACAGCGACTCAATTTTTCTTTTGAGAACTACCTTCCTCTCTTTTACTCCACATGTCTGGTTGAGCTGATTATAATCTAACCTAGGAATTGGGATGATTATACTGATATATATGTATGTATATGTATACATACATATACCTGTACGTGTATATATACATACATATATATATATACATACATATATATGCACATACACACCCCTGACTGCAGTTCGGAGATTGATATATGAAGAAAATAGGTGCACAAGATTCAATTTCAGGAAAAACATTGGCATGAACTCGCCTGATGAGGCTCTATGTATATATATATGTAAGCATGTATGTATTTAACTGTTTTCTGCTTATAAAATCCATAGCTGGAAATGTCACTACTCAAGGTACAGAGAGGTCATGTTTAAAATACAGCCATCACAAAATAAGCTGTGCCAAGAAATGGGAAATGGTAGTGTTCATAGTTTTTGTGCCTCTGGGTTCAGCAATACTTGAAGCCAATATGTCCTATGAACTTTCGAATCATAGAAAGTAGAAAATGAATACTTTTCTTTTTTTTTGTTTTTTTTGCTTCAAATAATTGAGTTGACTTTCTGTTCAATGCACACAAAACCATCCTAATGTACATACAACTTCTAGATATAGCCACATTCCCCAAAGACTTCTTCACTTGTCTGTCACACATACATAAACTGCAAGATAATTTTCCTCTAACTTGCTACCTCTCTAATCCACACGCTCTCTAATACCATAATTGCTGATTATACAGTCGATAATCATAATGTGGTTTATTCTTGGAGTACAACCAAGTGCTTTCTTCAGACTGGGTAATAATAATCATGTGCTCTTAAACTAATGTATTTAGCTTATTAGCCCATTTACCTGAAGCCTCCTCATTGATGTTGATGCTATTCTTTTGTGCTTGTCTTAAGTTTCTCCTACGAATTTATGATACAGATAGTGCTTGAATATTTTGTTCCCCATTCTCTTTCTTTATTTCCAACTGAGTTTCTGTGTTTGGAGTTTTATACACTATTCTTTTCTCACATCTATTATAATCTTTACTATGAGCACTCACCCTTTATCATAGCTGCTGGTTTTCTGATACTTCTCTCCCCTATTGTTTCTCCTGCTACCATTTTTTTAACTTTTATTTATCTATGTATTTTATTTTTCAGTTTTATTGAATGAACACTGTGTTATATAAGGTTAAGGTGTGCATCATGGTAAATCTATATCTGTAGATAGTATATTAAATTTGCCACCGAGTCCAATTCCATTCACCAAACTCAAAGCATCTTCCAGAAGACATGTGTATGAATGCAGGTTTCTGAACTAGACATGTCTGGTTTTCTTAGTACGGTGTGTTAGCACATAGTAGGCATTCAATAAATGTTTATTGGTTTACTGGTAACTTACCTTAATGAAATAACTTTCCAGAATTCTATGAAAAATGATGCTGTTTCAAAGCTGCTTGATTTATGTTCAGAGAGCAGATTTGTCAAGGAAAGAGGTGAGTTTATTAATCTTACTTCAACATATAGTTAATTTTGATGATGCCTGTTAATCACTCTCCGAACTTCACAAAGTAGTAGCAGACATAGCTCTCCTTTTAGTGAGGTTAGGTCTTCCTACCAATTCTCTAACAGCCAAACAATGGAAGTTCAAAAGGGAGTAAATAATTATTTATCTTTTAGTCCAAGTTGTTTTATTATTTCATCCATGTTTTAAAAAGTTTATGAGACTCTAGGGAGATTATTAGGAAGCAAAGGCCGCAATACCTTTGGCATTGTGGTATTGCCGCAGTCTGCATTTCAGACCCTCTCCCATGCTCGTTGACCAGGTTCTCTACTCATGGAAACCTTTAATGGTCCAGCTCCTCATTTCCCTCAGTCACTATTCCTTCTGACTGCCCTGGAGTCTTGCTCAGTTAGAATTTTTGTCCATCACCTTTGTACAGCCCAACACCCTAGGTTGCTGTGTTCCTTTAACCTATTGCCAGACCTGCTGTGCTGGGATCATCCTCTGAACAACTTATTCCTTTTTAAGCTTCCAGGCTGTAGAATATTCAGTCACCAGAATATGTTGCTGTGACTCACAGTGACCTCTAATTTGCTTTTTAACTCACTGTGAATAATAAGACTTTCTATACATGTATCAATTTCCTGGTAACAGTTACTCTAAACTTCTGATTGCCTCAGTTCTTTAATCATTCTACCAGCTGCAAAATTGTTAGATAATCTACCCCCTTTCTTAAAAAAGGATAGAGGCCTTTAATTTAATCACAACTTTGCCTTCTTTAGTAGTCATAATACCCTTTGCTGACTTTCATCTTTCTTCCTTACTTTCTTTCAGTGTCTGAGGAAGGTGTTTCCCATGTTCTTTGTGGTATTATCTGCAATCCATTTTCTCCTTGAAGACCCTGCTTGTTAATTTTTACTTGATATATAGCATCTTTAATCTTTCCATATTAAAATTTTTCTTCCCTGAAAGCTTCAAGTGTACAAAAGTCTCACCTCTATTTCACCACTGCCAAAAATTTCACTTTAGAATTACCAACCATTGTCTCTTCTCCACTATGTACTCTTAACTTTTAAGCCAGTTTAGCTTTGCTATCCTTAGACTGCTAAATTCCTTCCTTTAAATTCACTCACATGATCCTAGCTGACAAATCAAAGACCATTTTATCTATTTTACTCTCTGAATATTCAGTTTTATTTGCTGCCTTGTCATTAAAATTCTGTCATCCTTCACCACAGCATCCTGAGAACCTCTATTTTATTTTATTTTTTAAAGGAAAGGCACCAGCAGGAATGAAAGCAAACAGAAGCAGGCAGGCAGGAAGAGAGAAGAGGAAGAATTACATTTCATTCTTTTTTTAACTTTTATGCTCACATTATTTTTTTAATTAATTACTTTTATTTTTACACATTAAAATAAACTCATATGTATAAGTTACCCATTCCTCAGATAAATGTCAGCACATTCGAGCCTCCCTCCAATCACCAAGTCTTCACCATTGTCCAGTGGAGAATCCCATTTCTTAAAGTTAATAGATGATTCTTATAAATTCCCAGCCCTGCATCCACTTTATTTTCACCTTACATCTACTCAGAGATCTTATAAGTTATTGTGAGTATCTCCTTTTACATTATGGCACCAGGATGCTTGGATAAGTTCTAAACATCACAGCTTAGCAGTCATACCTCAACCCACGAAAGATCCAATGTTCCATCCAAATGAATTTTCTCACTTAAAATAGTTCCCATGACTAGAATACTCTCCTTCCTTTTTTCACCTTAAGTTTCTATGACTGGGAAATGAAGAAGGAATTTAAAAGCTTTGGCTAAAATTTCCAACCATCTACGATGTACAGGAATATAAACTCTTTCATGCTTGCTTTAAAGATTTCCTTCTTTTGATGGAGAAAGCTAATATTCATCAACTTCCATATGAGATATCCACAGCATATGATGCAGGCTATTGTGTATCTAAAGTGTGCCAGGACTCAGAGGCTTAGGAATTGCCTAAATGAAAAAACACAATCTGTGCTCAAAAGGATCTTGCACTTAACCTATGTATATTAAGACATTAAGTCTCTCTTTAGTGCATATCTGAAAGTTTAGTTTGTTGTGGTTACTTAAGATAAAACAAAACAAAGCAATTTAGATACTCTTAATAGTGGCAAGGTTCTTTCCCCTCATCATAGATTAATCAAACAGAGAATGAGATTTAATAGTGAGAGGAAAAAGCTTTCTATTCAAGAATATAGTGGACTCATACCCCAAAGCAACCATCTCATCTCCTAAGTGGGGAGAGGACTTGTTAAAGGGAATGACCCGAGGGGATGCAGGAAAGGAGATTTGGAAAGGAGAGAGGCCACCTTGCAGGACCCCTGATTTTTGCTTTATTAGAGTTGGTGGTGGTGCTAGGCTATATCCTTCATCAGCAGCTTGACTCTCTTAACACTTTGCTTCAGGGTTGGTTTTGCATCAGTGATAAGACTGATTCTAAACAAGTTTCCAAAAGGGAGAAAAACAGCCTTGTTATTTTTGTTAATCATTGAATTCATAAGCTCTCCTTCACTCTTACTCATGAGTGCTAAACAGATGTTTTATTAGTATTCTTAAAATCATGGTATGTTCAAAGTCAGTGTCAAAATCAGTGATACTTTTGACTTAGATTGTGAAATTTAATTATTTTCCATGAATTATTGGCTCTTATCCAATTCTAGAATATGGGAAAATCCATTTTAATGAGTTTATAATTATGCTATGACTTACTAACTTATTAAATAAAAATCATATCCATTCCAATTTAAAGTTTTTCAACAGGAGAATCCTGTATGCTGAAAAAACTTAGCACATATTTACTCTGTTGTCTGATGAAAACACAGAATTTGTCAAATAAAAAATGTTTATATAAATGCACAGTTACCCTATTTATACAATTTAATAGATATTACTGGCATCAAGTGTTGTGCTAGGTTAAATATGAAATGTTAAATCATGTCATCATATTTACAGAAAAACAGGAACACTCATTTTTTAAGTGTGCCAGACAATACGTGTATATTCACTTCCAAATATTGTATAGTTTACAAATATCCCTGAAAGGGCTCCAGTGAATAGCAAGGCAAGTTTAATTTTTTTCCTTGTAATTCAACAAATCCTTCTTTGTGAAGAATTATTCATTTATCTGGTGACTTCAAATGATTTTAAATGTTACAGTTTGTTTTTTTTTAGAGGAAGGAAGAAGGTAGGAATGAAGGCATGTAAAATGACAGGCAGGAAAGAAAGAGAAAAGAGGAAGAAGAATTTATTTATTTATTTGGTTGTTCATCTTGGTTGTTCCATCCTCCTTTCCCATCCTGGGTTGCAAACCCAGGTCCTTGCAAGGGCTTTACATGGACTATGTCAGAGCAGCAAACTTAACCACCACGGTGTGCCTAAAATGTTATTTCTATATAATTTTACATATAATTGATATATAATTTCATATTTTATATACAATAAACTAGCTGTCTTAAACGTTCTTGCATTTTTAGGTTATATGGCAATGACTAAAGAATATATATTCTGTTATTATATATTGTAATGCAAATGTGTATGTAATTTGTTTTAGCTTATATTAATCTTAAGACATTTGTCATTTATTTTTATTGCATGAGCCTTTAAAATATTTTATTAGACATCATCTTAAACCTGTCAAAGAGTAGAGAAAAAGCTGCTGTAATCTCATGCAGCCAGCTATGAAATTATGTCCCCACTTTGTCCTCAATAGTATGAAACAAATTTGTCATTTAGTTCTAAATTATATAGTCTCAAAAATAATTTTAAAATTCTTAGTCTAGATCATAGCAACATATTGAGACACTTTCCATAGTAATTCAGAGAGAAATGAAATTAGAAGAGTTACTAAAGAATTTGAAATAAAGGTCTTTGTACCATTTGGGGACAGATGTAAGCCAATGTACAAGTTACGAAGCTTCCTTGTGAGTTGACTTATTTACTCTCTATCTAGTGAGCATATTTGTGGGGATAATGAAGTCACAGTGACCCCAAAAATCTTCCACTGGTGTCCGTTCTAAATTGTGAAGAATTGTCATTATGGATGAGGTTACATTTGGAAGACATGAACTCTGTGGCCTTTGAAAAGTCTAAAACTCCAATTCTTGTACCTCACTTCTCAGCCTATAATCTGTGGGGTGTAGTTTTGACTTCAAAGATAGTTTGGTGCAGGTGTGAGGCAGATCCTTTCTGTTCTGCAATAGTGAATCTTGCCTGGGTGTCTTTGTCTTTGTAGAGGTCTGATTGCCTACATAAATGTTTTTTTTAAATTTGTAACCGAGAGTCAGTTTCCCTTGATATAAAATGCCTTCGGACAACAAGTCCTCTGACCTGAACCCAAATGTCATTTCTCGTACGTTAGAGATCTAATGAGGCATTTCTAGTATGTCTGAAAAATCCCTAGAGCATAAAATCTTTGAAATTACTATTTCTCCTGATAGGAATGCAATGCGAATACATGATTGAAAAGGCTGGTCCAGTCTTTGAAATGTCTAAATATATAAGAAGGATAGATAAGAAAATGTTTTTCAAGGCAGATTTTCTATTCTCCCTGGTGTATTTAACTAATTCAGAAGAATAGCTAACACTCTCCATTCTGTTCAGAGAATATACTAACCTCTGCCCAAGATCTGCAGAACACACAGGACTGACAGACTACTAGCCTGTTTTACTGCCCGGTATGTTTGAACACTTCCACCACAAGCTGGCTTGTATGCTTACCACAGTGATTTCCTAAACTTTGTGTCAATTATTGTTATAATTATGCAATTTACTTGATAATCTGTGAGTTAATGCAGTGTGAATGTGAGAGACAGTTGTTTCCATGATAACTAATTGGAATGCTCTGGAAAGGCTTACTAAAGGTGAATTGCTCTGTTTGCCATCAAACTAGGTGTGAGCAAGCAACATATAAGCAAGAGGAGAAAAAGTTGTTAAAAAGTAGACATTTTATGGTATTTTTAAATTCTTGCTTAAAAGACACTAAATTAATTGCATGTAATGATATATATGGTTTAGTGAAAGAAATTGTGGAATTTATTAAGAAAAGATCTTGTCCTACATCAAAAAATACTAGACAATGAAAGTACTTTATTTTTCACATAAAATGAAATATTTAAGCTATTATGTACATTTTCTTAGATTTTATACTTTTGAAATTATATGAGCGATCGCTCTTCAAGATAACCCTGTCTACTTTAAATTATCATTTGCTCTTTCATTAATTTCCAGCCTCCCACAGTAGGAAGCAGATTTTTTTGTGTAAATTGAATTTCCTAAGCAAGCTCACTCTTCAGAATGGAGCTTCTATTACCTTCCCAGCATCCTCCCCTGCCCCCACCATTTTCCCCTAAAATATTAAGTTAAAGCAATATATAACTTCTGACTATTCACTAATCAAGTCATACACTTTGCGCCACTGCTTGGGATTTCATCAGCTTCCCACTGACTTGAAACAATTGCCCTGTCCATTAACAAAGTCCTCCTTAATTACCCCAGCTCAAATATAAACTTCCTCTATGTCATCACCCCAGGGAATTTCCTTAGTCTTACAGGAGTGCTTTGCTTTAGTACTTATCATGCTGCAATATGATTTTTTTGTTTTAAAGCAGCATTTGTCTCAGACAGAATCTAAGCTCCTCAAAAGGGAGAGAAACAATTTATTGATTATTTCTTTGTCCCCAAATCCTAACAAATACTACATATTCTGTGAATGTGTGTAGAATGAGGTAGCAGATAGGACAAATTTGTTTCAAAATGAGTTGACAACAAGAATCTTCAGAGAATGAGGACTCCCTTAGAAGATAGTGAATTCCCTTGTCTTGTACCTTGAATTATCTGTTTTTTTTTCTCTGCTATTTTCACCAAATGTTTGAATTTATTTTCTCAATTTCTGTATTTCTTATTAATCTTAAGCTCACTGTATTTTAATTTCAGCCCCCATAAGTTTATAGGAGATTTAAAAAAAAAGATGGCAGACAAATACTGACCGAGAATTCTGGAAGGATTAAACTATCAGATGGTAGGTTTAACCAGATTAAATTTGAGGCTCCCTTTTGTGCTGATATTCTGCGAGTTACCTTTCAGCAGCGATTAGTTCTCTCACAGATCTATGGTACCCTTCACATTCCACCATATGAGAGGACATCTATTCTACCCTTTAACTATGACTCTTATGGAATCTCTCATCACTTAGTTATGATAAACAAAAGAGAATGGGTAAAATGCCTGCTTACCATCCTACCCTCCTCTTAGCAAATGCACATCCAAGGGGACGGGCTTCGTTTGAAGAATTGGAAGAGTGTCTTGGCATCATATGGCTAGACTCCTTTACATATCTTCAAGCAGTACTCTATATTGTCTGGAATTCACAGAATGCTAAATATTTACATGTGTGGTGTATATGTGTGTGTGCATGTGCACATGTGTGAATGTATTTCTTAGTTTACAGCTATAATCTACAGAAAACAGAGAACAGTGTACTTTTTGATGCATAAAGGAAAAGCAAGTAGGTTGAAATAGTTACACTATGTCACATTTACTATTTAATGACTTCAAAGTGACTGCAGAGGAGTTAGTTCAATGTATCTTTATGGGGGACTCCCAATATAAACTGGTAGCAGCAGATGGGATTAGGATGAGCGGTTCTGGAAGATCAAATGGTGATAGAAAGAGCAGAACCTTAAGGATTCAAGCTGACTGCTAATTTCTGTCACTGACTCAAAGATTTCCTTACCATCATAGAGTAGTAGCTTCTTTTTAGTGAACATTTAATAGAACTACCAAGATGTTAGAAATTACCTTGGTTCCAGTATTTGTAACAACCCATATTCAATATCACGATGCCCTGGAGAAAATGTTCCTAGTCAAAGGATGATTATTTCAATTCTTTCTTGGTTATTTCCTAAAGACATATTATATAATTAATTTTATCAGAAGTAACCACTTATGTTCTGAAAGTAACAACTTAAATCCTGAAATCTTGTTTTCCTTGTGATTATGTGGTTGATAAATTATTTCTCTAAATCTGCTTTATTGGAATCAACTTGACATAAGATTTCAGCACAAAAAGTGGGAATTTAGCTGTATGATTTTGTATTATATTTATAGAAGCAAAGTCACTAAAAGGTTTATTCAGGGCTCTGAAAATGTATCATTAGTGGAGCTATAGAGCTAGAAAACAAACATTTTGAAATAGGTTTCCTGGAAATTTATTTAATGCTAGCATCATAAATTGCATGCTTGTGTGTGTGTGTGTGTGTGTGTGTGTGTGTGTGTGTGTGAGAGAGAGAGAGAGAGAGAGAGAGAGAGAGAGAGAGAAAAGAAACAAAATGCAACATCTATAAAGTCAAAGTGAGCAGAGACTAGAAACAAATGAACAATTTTAAAACTTAATAAAAAACCCAATTGAGGGTGTGTGGGCTAGAAGAGCAGTTACATCTTTTAACTACACAAAATTAAATTTAATTTCAAGTTCTTGTCAACAAAGCTACATATATCAGACATTTAAAACAAAAACCAGCATTAGCAACAGCTGTTGGTGAAGGCATACCACTATCCTCCTTAAATTTAGCTGTTAGTAGTGTCTGCAACCTGCAGTTAGCTGTAACTGATTTGAGTTTATGTCCTTGAATTAGAGAGGGAAGCACTCCGGTAGATAAAATTAGTTGATGAAATTTGGGCATATGATTTAACACCTAAAATTGAGTCACACAGAAGACAGGAATTAATATATATTCATAACAAAATTACCCTTTGGCTCATTGACAGCAGGGAGTAAAATAATGCTGGGATGGAAAGGAATTCAGTTTAAAGCTGAGGGACTTTGCCTGTTACACAATTACCTCATGGCCTGAAGGGGCCAATGTCTTGCCCTAGGCAATGCTCTCACTCTCAAGTATTCCAAAGTCCTAAACAATTCACTCAATTCCCTTCTAAAATTGTATGCATAGATGATAATCCAGGGAAATGGGGAGCTCCAGATGCCCTATTATTAATATTTGGCATATCATATTTCATTCATGAAGTAATGACTTTGCTTCCTTGAACCCTCAGCAAGAAAGTAAAACAAATGTGACTACACTTTATAATAAGTGACAAATCTCTCCTTGTTCCCTTTTGGTATTTATTGTGATATTATTAATCAGCTCTGAACTCCTGATAATAAATCTTGATGCTCCCGAGAATGTGAAAATGCATTATTCCCCTGTTGTTCAATACTCTGTATGCCACACTCTTTGTTAAAAACAACGAGAAGGTTCTTGGAAAAGTGTTTCGTTTAAATTCAGCTATTCAACTATTTTACTTTTGAGACCATCACGATTACCTTGGGATCTCATTAGGAACAGTGACGATTGCTTTGTCATTTGTCTATTGTCCCTGGAAGGAAAATAAAATTCCTTCATTTTGATTTTCAACCTGTAGTCTAGGAATGTTTGTTTTTTCAATCTATATATTATGAATATGCACATTTGTCTGTTCTAGTATCCATTGAAGATGATGGACATAAAAAGGGAGAAGAAATTATGTCCATTTTATCTACTTCCTGATGGGAACATTATCCATCTGTTCTTAATAGACTGTAATCAACACTATTTATTTTTGATTTTTTTCTAAAAGAAATTGACAAAGACAAAATAAAAGATGCATTTAGGATTTGAGAAAAAGAGCTTCCTCATCATGAATCTCTACTAGATCAAATCTGTACCATGTCACAGATCACATCATGAAAGCAATATCAACAGATTAAAATAATACTCATACAATCGGCAATCAAAACGGGAACAGTTGGCATTTGATGTCTGACACTCATGTTTTCCAAATGTATTTTAAAATCAAAGCAATAGCAATATGTACTTACTAAGAAAAGTAAAACAGGTTTATAAAATAAGCTTTAGAATGAGTTTTCTTCCATGGAACACCCGAGATCCAATCCACATTAAATTCAGCTGTTTTATTTCTAGCAATCACCCCATATTTCTAAATTGAATAGTTTTAGTATGTATACGTTCCTTTAATTCTATTATCCCAAGAGTTTTGACATAGTAATTATTAGATTAATAGTCAGTCTTTATATTTATAAATATTGTTGACTGCTGTGTAAAGTAGTGTATTCATATATTCTGCCTACCTTTCCATTACTGTACATTTTGGGGTTGTCTTAGAGCTGAAAAGTATCTTTTTTCATTTTCTCCTGATTACCAGTTTTTTCCAAACTCATCCATGGAGCTATGAAATTCCTATTTGGTACCTTTTTCTCCATGCCGAAATATCTTAGGTAATCTATCAGGTTTTTAGAAAAAGTATATGTGGAAAATTCAAGATTATCTGCTAACTATGTAAACTAATGAACACATTGATCAGTCACTAAATATCCAGAAACTAATTTTGTATTACTTATCAGCAATAATTTGCATATAAAAATTTTAAATACTATTTCAAAATCATAAAAAAATAAAAAATACCTAAGTGCAAGTGCAGTGAAAGTTGTACAAGGACTTTATGTTGAATACTATAAGCCCTGATGAGATAAATTTTAAAAATATAAATAGGTGCAATGTCATGTTGGTTAAGTGGAAGTATTAATATTGCTAGAATGTCAAATCAGAAAGAGACTTACACATACAGAGAAATATGATTCACTCAGAGGTATAATTGCAATTCAGTGGGGGTACATGATCTTTTCTAAATAAAGGATGCTGGAGATTGGGTAAAAAATGAACTTTGGTCCATACTTTATTGATCACAGGTCTAAATGTTAAACTAAAAATAAAAATTAAAAATTCTAGAGGAAAACATAGGACAGCACTTCTGTGATATAGTCATACAATGTATGAATACATAACAAAAAAATGAAAAAAATATTAGAAAATACATTAATATACATGAATCTCAAACTATGGAGTGAAAAATGCAAAAAAAATACATACATGAAATTGTATTTTCTTGTGGTTCAAAAAAAAAAATTAATCCACAAGTTAGTAGTCAGATTTATGGTAACAAGTGGGTAGTGAATATTGGCTAGGATGGAACACTAAAAAATTTTTGACGAATTGGTCTTGTGTTTCGTGTTTCTTTTAACCCAGGGAGCATCCTATCTGGAGTGACCCTTGGATCACTGTATGCAGAAGGTGGCTGTGCAACTCCGAATGTGCGTTCACATAGACTTTAATGTGACTGTCCTACCCCTGCTCTAATCAAGTTGTGTGCTGCATGTGCCCTGAGCTTCTTTGTACTCCCTATCTTCTTCCAAACTGTGCTAGCAGTTCTCAGGCCTGATGCATGACTGGGTCCTGGCCTTCCCTTACCATTTGAAGATAGCCCCTTCATCTCCCTTTGTTCTATTTCCTGGATTTTATTTTATTTTATTTTTTAAAGGAAAGGTACAGGCAGGAATGTAGGTGAGTAGGTAGGCTGGAAGGAAGAAGCATTTTTTAAAATTTATGTTCTTATTTAGTTGCTCACCTTGGCTGTCCCCCTGGATGCGAATCTGGGTTCTTGGGCGATATGTTGGACTGGGCCCTCAGTCAAAAGCAGTGGACCTAACTACTATCTCACCCAGAAGCACTTGTTTCCTGGGTTTTAGGCTTTCCTCCTTCTTAGTTTTTTATTTCATGTTGATGGAGCTCTTTTCTGGTAGGTGTCAGGAAAACACACAAAGGAAATAAAGTTTGTATGTTCAGCAGTATTTTTACTCTGCTCTTAGACTTGCTTATTTGATTGGTTGTAAAATTATAGTTTGAAATATTTTTCCTCAGAATTTTTAAGGCATTTCCTTCTGCCCCTGCCTGTTGATGCTGAAAACTGCCCTCTCATGTTGTGTCCTGATCCTTTGTATATAATAAATTTTCTTCCATGAAAGACATTTATACCCAACATTTTAGAATTTTGGGTATGTTCTTTAGTGTGGATTTTTTTTCAATTCATTGTGCTTATGATACAGTAGCCTTTCAGTGTGGTAACTGGCCCTTAGTTGTGGGAAATTTTATTATTTCTTATATGATTTTTTTTTCCCATTATTTTTTCTATCCAGAATACTTGCACAACAGGTACTTGACTTCATGTTCTGATCTTGAAATGTTCATATCCTTTCTAACAATTTTACAACTCTCTTTTCTTAATATTAAAAAGATTCCTCTTTCTGCAAGCTAAACTCAAATCTTAAAAACTTTCTATTAAAATTTGTATCACAGCTACTCTTTTCTAGTTTTTTCAGGTGCTCTTTTTGTTTTTTATACAGTATTTCCAAAAACTACACTTTTTTTTTTGAGGATGAAATAGTTTTATATAGCCCTCAAAAAATGATTCATTAAATCCCAATTATACTGTCTGTTTTTTGCCAAATTCCTTTTATCTGCTGTCTCTTTTTCATGTTGGAGACATTTTTTCAAGTCTTTTTTGGTTCTTGGTAACCGCTAAAGTGAAGACTAAACAGCAGATGGGAAATTTTGTGGTGTGTAGTTGTGTAAAGGGTAGATCTTATGCATAAAAAGTGGATCTAACCAAGAACATTTATTGTGTGAACCTTAAATGTCTCTTGGCCTTTTCTCTGATCATCTTATCTGGAGATTAGTGCACTCCACTGTTGCAGCATTTTGCTGCTGAAATAATGGAAGTTATAGATGGGAGAGAAAGCTGGAAATGCATTGTTCATTACATAGAATTTAACTTTATTTTCCTTTCTAGTGATAGAATTTAACTTTATTCTCTTCACCCCTGCTTTCTCATACTGTAACTGTGTCTGGTCAATTTCTTTAAATACTGAGGTTCTCTATTCTTTTCCAAAGTAGTAGCTACCAATTAACAAATAGGAAGAGGATAGAAACAGACACTTCTCCAAAGAAGTCTTACAGACAAGCCAACAAACACATGAAAACATGCATATAATCTCTTATATCTGGGTATCCACCTCCCAAAGCATTAATTTCAAGAAATAAATGTATGCTCACCTTTACTGTGGCACTTTTGATAACAGCCAAGACCTGGAAACAATCTCCTAAGTGCCCATTAACACATGAGTAGATAAAGAAGATTGGCATATATTGACATATATATATATATATGTATGCTTTAGGCAACATAGTCATTTGAATAATATAAATTCCTCCAATCTTTTATGAAGAGCTATCTCTCCATTTCTTAGTGCCTTCTATTTAACAATATCTTACAGTTTCACTGTATAGGTTTTTAAATTCTTGGGATAAATAATTCCAAGATATTCCTTTTTTGGATTCAATTACAAATAGGATTTTTTTTTTACTGATGTCTCTTCTACTTCAATTTTTGTGTTAGAAATTCAACAGATTTTTGTATATTAATTTGGTAACTTGACACCTTACTGTATTAATTATTTCTAATTGGCTTTTACTGGGAACTTTGGAATTCTTTCTATATGTTATCATGTCATCTGCAAATAATAATAGATTTCTAATTCTAATCTTCTTTCTAATTTTGATACATTATATGTCTTTTTTATTATCTATGTTGGATAGGACTTCCAACACTGTATTGAGTAACAGTGTTGTGAGTGGTTATTTGTATTTTGTGTCTGATATTAGAAGGGAAAAAATCAGGTTTATGAAATACAAAAATTTATAGATTCAGTTTCTCTTTGTGAATGTTACCTTTGCCCCAGTCACCCTCCATACATCCACGCAATTATTGCCTGTAGGTCTTTTCTTTGACTTTCGAGTTTTATATTCCAAATACATTTTTGGTGTGGTTTATGCAGGGAATTTGATGACAAGTACATAAAAGAAAAGCTCATAAAAATATAGTTATTGAAGAATTTTAAAATGTTATACATTCTGAGTATAAGAAACATGCCTTCCAAATCTATGATATGTGATCCATGGCACTTTAGAACACTGACTAAAATTATACTTTATAAGTAATTATATTATTTTTGGCAATCTTGTTCTACAGCATGACTTTATGTTTTCAAATCATCCATGAAGGTAAACTTAATGAATAATGAATACTTAGGATCTTTTGAAATTTATTGTTGTAGAAGACTGGAGTGGTGTGTTTTCTGGGCCAATGAGAAATATGAATAATATAGCAGCTTGAAGTGAATTCTAGGAATTTTTATTTTGCAATTGAAATGATAAATTTACAGATAGATGTTGTGGTACATAGAATAGTGACTCTCCAGAGATGTTCATGTCCTAATATATGGTATCTACAAATATGCTGCTACATAGCAAGAGGGCATTAGTGATACAGATGGAATTAAGATTGATGATCATTAATCTTAAAATAAGGAGATTATCCTAAATTATTCAGTGCGCTCAGTGTAGTCTTTTAACATATAAGAGGGAAGCAGAGACCAGAGAGAGTTTTCAAGATGCTATGCTGCTGGTTTAAAAAATGAGTAAGCTATGTCAAAAAATGCAAACAGCTTATAGAAGATAGAAATGAAAGGAAAAGGAATCTCCTCTAGGATACAGAAGGAATACAGTCTTGTCAATATCTTCATTTTAGCCCAGTGAAATCTTATTTGTACTTCTGACTACAAAATTAAAAGATAATTGGTATAATGCTTTAAGTCATTGCATTTCTGGTATTTGGAAATTATCAACAGTAACAGGAAATCAATATAGAAATAAAATTCATATGAAACAAAATATTTTCAACTCTTTGAAACTATTGAGGAATATTAAAATAATATTATATAGGTTTAGGATGTGCATTGTTATAAATCAACACATGAATATAATATATTAAGTTTACCACCAACATAAAGTTTCTCTTGTTTAATATTGAATTGATATACTTGCTATTTTTTTTTTTTTTTTTTTTTTGGTTCAGGCAGGAATGAAGGTGAGCAGGCAGGAAGAGAGGATAGGATGGAAAAGAGGGTTAATATTTTATCTTGATTGTTCCCCTGGTCCCTGATTATGAATGCTTATCCTTAAGATGTATGTGGACTGTGTGGGCTGGAACCCACAGACTTAACCACTTAGATACACTTGCTTTTCAGTCACCATTTAATAAAGACCTCCTATGCATGAGTATTTTGCTAAGAACTATACATACTTCACTTTTCATTTTTTCCTCCACCACTTTAGTTAGTTATTTTTAATATTCTCTTTATGGATAAAGAGACTAAATCTCAGAGAGATGAATTAATCTACCCATATGTGAAAAGCTAAAATAGATTTATCTGAATCTAAAAGCTCTTAAATGTTATGTTAATCTTCACCTTCATTATAATTGACATCACATAACAAATACCTGATATGTGAGATTCACATAGTTAAAATAAGTAATGTTTTAAGAGGAAGGGATGAAATAATTTTAAGGGTAGCAAGATTAAAGAAGAAAACAGGAGAACTTTGGGTTAAGAAAAGTTTGCCTATATCATTTAAAATTAACATTTTTAAAGAAACATTTTGCATGTTGCCTGCTGTGTTGCTAACAAGAGATATATTTTACATGGGTCAAAAACTGATTTCTTTCTTTTTTTTTTTGCTTCACACTAATATAGGCATTTTACTATATATTAAAAATGAAAATTTGATATTAATTCAACTTCTGACCTTAACTTATATTGATTGTACTTTTGATTGTGATAAATATATGAGTCATAAACATGACCCTGGCTGTAAGATTGCTAGAAGAGGGGTCAATGGATGATCTAAGTAGTTCATAAGAGTAGCTGATATATTGGCTAGATTGAAACAAAATTCACTTTTGTCCAGTCTTAACTATATTATTAAGGTTTGTTAATAGAACAAAAGATGTTGGAGAATCTTTATTTGTTATTCATAAAGTTCTTTTATACTATTTATTGTTCTTCATTTATTTCAGCATTTATCTTAAAACAGCTAAGAAGCATGAATACGATATCTTCTACTCTATTTTTGGTTTTATCTTCTATTTGAATGTAATTACCTTGAAAGCTGAGAATATGTCTTATTAACTCTTTATTCCCTGGCAGAGAACATAGTGCACCTTCAATGAATGATAAATAAGTGTATTCAGCAATCAGGTGAAGTTTATATTACTAATAACTGATAGTTCAGAAAGTATTCAGATTTGAGGTGTGGGGGAGAGGAATTTACTGAAAATTAAGAAAGACAATTTTTACTTGATAGACATATTTTTTTCCTTTTCCTTTCCTCTTTTTTAAAAATAAAATAAAGTATTTCATTTCTCTCTTGTGCATTGATGTTTTTTATCTAATATATGATAACAATCTCTACCAGAGTATGTTTTGAGAATCTTTTGTCTTTCAATTGTGATGCCCAATTTCAACTGACTAAAATTTGAACAAATGAGCTAAAGTTAGCTAACTTACCTTACTGAAAATCTGAGGGGATGGCTGAATTCCTGGACATTATCATCAGAATTCAGCTTTTATCCATCTTTTAGCTCTGCTTTCTACTCTGTGACTTTATTCCTCTAAGATCATCAAATTCATATTATCACAAAATCAGTATTAGAGGAAAGAGAGCCTGCTTTCTAGATTTGTACCCATAACTGTTTCCATAACTTGTCTAATGTGGACCTTTTGCACTGCCTGAGCCAGTCCTGTGATTGAGCAACGAAAAATCCTCCTTAGCTACGTATAAGTTATACACATCATTTGTTGAGACAGCTTCATCCTGGTTAGATTCAAATCGAATTAGAACAAGGGTTTCATTATCACAAGTAGGGAAATGAATGATAGACTCCAATAACAACAAATAATCCTAGAACTCATTTTTCTTGACCTTGTTTATTATGAAAGTGTGAGGAAAGCAGTCACACTTGATTATTTTACAAAGGACACTGGGCATTCTCTTTGCCTGGTTAGAATGAGTTGAGTTTAGTGTTTCCTTTGAGGATAGTGAAAGTGACTTGACCTTTGTAAGAATAAAAGTAACACCACTGACATCAGCTCAAATGAAACTAGTTCTCCATAAACAAGTGAAAAGTTGCTGAATAGTGCCTATTCGAAAAGTAGATTAGAATGAAAGATGACACACAGAAGAATAAAAGTAGCTGTTAATTTTAAATTCTTGCTAGTTTTAGTTACCAGAAAGAATTTAATTAACTTCAGTTTGGGTGGATAGCAGAAGAGAACATCTGCTTTCTTGTTCTAGAGGGAGTTAAAATCAAAGTTTTGAACCATTAAAATAGAAGGGCTGGGAATCCCAACTGAACTTTCATAGCAGATGAACAAGTGTAAAAACAATACTTTCCTAAAGCTACGTAGATGAATCGCTTCGGTTTTTTTTTTTGGGGGGGGGTGTCTAATGTCTGTGTGGGTTTGTTATAAAAGGGGTAAAATCTTAAATATGTTCAACTTTACATGTGTTATGCCTTTTAAAATTAGAGTAACTTGCTGAGAGAAAAAACAGTATTTTAGGAAATCAAGCTTAGCAACCTAAGTGACCAGGAATATTTATTCACAGAAGTGAACTTTTTATCATTTAAAAAAAATGACAATATGATTAGGATCCAAGGAAAAGAATCTCATTTATAACTCACATTATCCAGCTAATTGAAGTGAAATGAATAAGACTCATGCACTGATTTTGGTGTCCTGATGTGTATAGTTCTCTGGTTTGATTTCTAATCCACAAGACTCACTGAGGTGGCAATATGATTCCTTGAAAGCTCAGCTAGCTAACAGAAAAATGGTACACAATGAATAAGACACTCCTCTGAAATCCAGTTCAATGAAAGATAGTGTTTAATGCTTCCTGAATAAATTACAGCCTGGTAAGATACTGCTATGAAAGCAGCAAAACCATTAATATAGACAGTAGTGATGCTAGACTGGGATGCTTTTATATGCCAATTTAATGTTTGTGATTATGCTGCACAGATTCAGTCCTTCATAAACCCATTTCTATGGCAACAGGGAAATGTTGAAAGCCCATTGCATACAACTAAGACTTTTGAGAATTCTGACGTCTAAAGAATAAGCTATCTTCTTTTTAATGTACAAATTTGAGAAATGGAAAATTACTGAATAACACATGAAGCAGAAGATCTGACATCTCATAGTCAAGCCAGCTGAAGCCTTATTTGATAGCCTATTAAATGCAGCTGGTATACTTAAAAGTAAGACTGGAGGGGGAAAAAAGAGTTGAGTTTGTAAAATGCTAGTCCAAATAAGCCTTCAGCACTTTGGTGGCAATAAGGAAAGACAGCCAATCTTTTTGCTGGAATTGAGTTTTAGGATCCCCTTACAATTTTTGAATGAGATATTGTGAGATGCAGCATAGAAATTTCATAAAAAATAAGCAAACAGAAGGTAACCCATGGAAACTTTTAATAATCTGATAGCCTGGTAAATGCTTTCTTCAGAAATTAACTTTGGGGACTTTGGCATTTATTTTCTTATAACAAGGGTGAATCGATTATTGAATGGTTGAGAGCACACAATGCATATTGATCTGTTCATGCATAGCTGGCTTCTCCCAGTAGGCACCTAGCTGCCTGCAACATATTTTTAATTTGGACTACTACTCATTAAATTACAATGACCCGAAGCAATGGTCAGCAGAAATGAAATTGCCTCGGTTCATCATGGTTTGGATCATTGCCATGGACTCGCCGGGACTCGCTTTCCCTAGTGGAAGTCATCAATGATTGCTTTAATGTCTAGAAAAATTTCAGACTGTGTTACTATGATTTAAACTTAAATATGGGTGAAGTTTTATATCATAATGTAAAGTTTTTAAAAATTAAATATATAATTAAAAAAACGAAAGAGAACACCACCATCCTTTTGACCCTTTCCACCTTTAATGACCCCTTATCCTTTTTCCCCTCTGCTAAACTCAGTTCTGTTGTCAAAGTCTATTGGTTTATTTATTTTGTCTCATCCATTCATTTGCTTTGCTTATATTGCACAATAGGTGATATCATCTAATATTTGTCCTTTTCTCTCTTTCTTATTTACGAGCGTGCTCCCTGAGTTGCTTCCATTTTTCTATAAATCAAAAAGGATTATCTTTTTAACAGTGACCTAAAATTCCACTGTGCAAATGTATTATAGCTTCATCATCCAGTCATCTTTAAGTAGGCATTTGTTGTTTTCCTATTTTAGTTACAAATAGTATTGAAATATACATAGATGTACATATATCATTTTTATTTAAAGACAATATTCTTCAGGTAGCTACTTACTAGTGGAATTACTGGGTCACAGAGAAATTCTAGTTTAATTTTTTTGAGAAAACTCCAAACTGCTTTCCAAATTAAGTATACCAATTTATAGTCTCACCAACAATTATAATGACAAATAATTTGAAGAAAACTTAATCATTATGTCTTTCAAATAAAATTGCTGATATTTTTTGTAGTAACCTATGGGCTAATAATTCAAAAGATTGGAGTTTAATTTAGTCAATAATGAAATGCTGATATATAAAAAAACACTATTTTTGCTATGGAAATAGAATATATTTTATGATATAGACTAAGGCAATCTTTTATAAATAAAGTAACTGCTTCCCTTGATTTTGTAAGCTAAGAAGAATTTTTTCTTTTGGTTTTTACATTTTTTTATGACAGAGAAAGAGTATAGTCAGTAACCATAAATAAATGGTTCATGTTATTATGAGACGTACCATTTATCTTGCAAAGAAACAAGAAAAAATGGAAGGTGAAAATTAATTTCTAAGGAGAAAGTTGTTCTTTAGGAGAGTAATGTCATATTTATTCTTGATGACAAAGTAACTTATTCAGTTCTGTTGTTCAACAGTGCAATTATTGTTTGGTCACAAAATATCAGAGCGCTTGATCTGACCTTGATAATGTAACATAACCTTGTTAACATAACCTTTCTTTCACTACAAGCTTCAGTAGAAACTATTGCTCCTATGTAGACTTTCTGTTGAGAAAATAAATAACATTAATACATATGAGAAAGAACTGTCACCACAAAATGGAGATCTTTGCTCAGTCAGAGTGAATGTAAGGATGGAAATTTAAAAGGGCTAAAAATAATGTCAGCAGTTTAGGAACAGTAGGAACAGTCGGTCAAATTCAGTCTCTCTTGAATGATTTTAGACTGAGTATAATTTCATCCCAGTAGTTAAATATTATAAGTCTCCTTGAATTTTAAAGTCTAGTAAATAAGCCAAAAAAGTAAATGAAGAAAAATAAGCTGGTTAGAGTATAAAAAATGTTAAAACATTAAAGTTCATCTAGGGAAATGAGTTTATATGATGTTCCAGAAAATATCTAGAATTGGTTATCCTTACCCTAGTTGTGCTGTCCATCATATCTTTCTAGAAATTGTGCTGCTTCCCTTCTTGGAATTCCCTTCCTGATTTTATTATCTACATTTTGCCCATACTGAGATTTTTCTTTTCAAAGAAAATTTTCCTGTCAGAATTTGCACTGATAAATCTCTTCTGTAAAGTTTAGGAGACTTTAAATTTACATGTCATACATTTAAGCTTAAGCTATCTCATTCTTCACTAGGATTTTAAGTAAATAATGGTAAAGGACCACGGTGACTTTTATTTCTCCTCTTTTTCTCCTTCTTTTATTGCTAGCCCATATTTTTCTCCCTCTCTTTTACTTGACTGCTGACCCAGTGATGAGTTGAATATGCTTCTATTTTAAGTTGTGTAACACAACTTAGGTAGCATATGGTGTAGTTGAAAGGTTTGGAGTCAGACTTGACTTTTAATTAATCTTTTTGTCTCTTGCTAGTTATTTAATCATTGGTTAGTTCCTTCTCTTTGTTTTTCAGTGAACCCTTTAAAACGATATATATTTTAGAGTCATCGTGAAAATTAAACTTGATAAGGTACATAACTGGTCTGACATACAGGATGTACCAACCACGCTATCTCTTCTCATCTTTACTTTACTCAGTTGACTTTGTGATGACCCCAAATTATTTGTTGAGGTCATAAAAGCTTAAATGGAGATTCTGAATGAGAATTTTATCTCTAATAAATGTGGGTCTACCTAAAGGCATTTAGAGAAGCAGAAATTAAAAAGAAACATTTAACCAAGTAAAGGGTCATTTGGGGGGTATTATATATTTTTCTTTTTTTCCAGCTTCCTTGATTTTCTTTACTCTTCTCATCTTTCTTTCTTTCTTCCAGTCACTACACTCATTTCTTCCCTCCCTCATCTTCTCTACCCTTCCCTTCCTTCTTTCCTTCTTACCTTCTTTCTTGCCTGCCTTCCTTTTGAAAATACAGCAAGGCAATTTATAAAGTTTAGCATAGTGATATATAAAGTAGGTGTATGTATAGAAGTGTTATTCAAGTCAGTGTTTTTAATATCTCAGACAAAAATGTATATGGTGTTCATCATTTTAATCCTTCCTTAACTTGATAAACAAAAAACATTCTTTTGATCATGAAAATTATTTTTCCCAGAAACTAAGGGCTGTAAATTTGAAATTATACCCAGCTCTTATCAGGTTCATATTGTTATCTCAATATTAACTTCAAGTTTTCTAAACTAAACTTAAATTTATTTCATGCTTATTTTTCTTTTAGCTCGCATCTATTTGTTTAGCATTTGTCCTCACTGAAATTTGCAATGCAATTCCATTAATCAGCAACTGAAAAATTCATAATCTTTTTTCCAAATCATTACTGATGGTGTTAAATGAGGCAGATTCATTTTCAGTCCTTTAATAGACCTCCCAATGGCTCTATTTTCATTACTATTTGCCTTTGTAAGTCCTCAAGAATAATTTTATTCTATATTATAATATTTCTATAATGACAATTTATATTTTTGAATACAACTGATGATACCTGAGTAAAATATTAGAAGAATCATCATGCATTGTATTTGCAGTACTTTGTTTACTATTTTTTCGCTAAAATTAAAATGTGAAGAAGTTGAAGTTTTTTCTTATAATGGACCAATGTTGCTTGGGTTTTTATTATAATTTAATATCCTTTGTATTTTTCTCTTGTTTTTAATTTGGTAATTTCACAACTGAAATGTTTTACACACTAGAAACTTTGGATAGATTTAGCCTATTTATTTGAATCTTGAATAATATGATTAATGCCATCTTTCCTGAGAAACAGTTGACTAATTTTTACAATAACTGCTTTAGGATAAGAAAGAAAATCTGAAACTTTAGAGGTGCTAAAATTACCTTGAATCATTTATAAATAGTGTTTCAAGTTACCGAATTTTTCTAGTTTTGATAATACTTATTTCTGAATTTTTCTCATATTTATATAACCAATTTTGTAGTTATTATTGACCCCACGGACTAGTTTTTCTCTCTGTGTCATTTTCTTTTCTGAGACAGAAGATGCATTTTAAAATATCTAAGGATCAGATTAAATTTAACAAGCATTTCCAGCATTAAGATTTTAGTTGCTTTAGGCACACCCTTGCCGCTCAGATGATTGAGAAGCTGGTGTAAGAATCACATACATCTCATGGACCATGGATCAGGGCCTGAGCTCAAGGCAAAAAATCAAAACTGAACAACTAAATAAATGGAGATGCCCCTTCTTTCTTCCTTCCTCCCAGTATTCCCTCCTACTCTCCCTCTTTTTTTTCCTGTCTTTGAAGAAAAAAACATTTTTTTATTTGTACCTGTGGTTCTTTTTTGGCCAAATGTTTGGAGTACTTTCGTCTGAAGTAAGCTCCTTTTTATTACTATCTCAGTGGCACTTAAAAAAAAAATGCCCTTTGAAACTGGCAGCCTTCCCTCAAATTTAATGCATACACTTAAGTGCAATTATAAAATCCAAACTTAAAGTATTTTAGAGTATGCTTCCGAATCAAAAGCTCTACTGGTAAAGAAAATACCTGAAAGGAGGGACATAACCAGGAATGATTTAAATATAACAATGGTAACTAACTTTAGTCTCACTCTATAAGCATTTGTCGTTTTAATTGCTATTTGCCCTAGCTATTATTGATTTTTTTATTTGACTTCTTTTTGTACCAATTTAAGAAAATGTTTCTAAGAAGTAATGTACTTTGAAGAGACTGTGATATTACAGACTTGCAACTTAGTAGGGTGTAAACATTCAAAAGGAATGAGATTAGGAGCCTGAAAAAAACTTGATCTAATTTTAAATTTTGTAAAGATTAGTTCTGAGCAGCAGAAATGGAAGTTTTATTAAATATAGACAAGTGTCCATTCATAAAAAATAATTAAGAAATTCACAGAAACCTCTGATTATAAATCTCTGGTTGAATAGTTCATGCATCCAGGAGATCCAAGAAAGACTTCAGATAGCTCTAAAATTTATTTCTGCAAGAATAAAACTTAGTTGTGCTATCTCCTGTTGTTTCTTTGAAGCTAGCTGAATATATTTCATTAAATTATATAAACAAATTTATGCTTATGTGTATACTAGTTAATACGATGTAAACTTATCCCCCAAATATTCCTTCTTGTGCCTTACCAAAAGGGTGAATTTCAGAAAGCTGATTTAACAGCAGGAGGGGTAAATTTGGTCATGTTGATATATATTGTATCTCCACAATATAATGCATCTTTATTTGCCTATTTTTCCCACAAGTAAAATCAGTTCTGTTGAGTAGACTTCAGTATTAGGGGCTCATCTGGGTTAACTGAACCTGATCATGTTTTTCTCATGAGATTTTAATTAGTTTGATGTAAGTGTGATGCATTATGCATTCAACCCCAAATTAGTGATTATCTATAGAGTACAATATAATTATTGATTGCTTTTATCACACTTTAGCATAGTAGCAACTCAATAACTATTTTCAAAATTTTAAAATTTAATATGCTTTTGAATAGGTAATCATTTGCATGGCCCAAACATTCAAAAACTGTAAAATTGTAGACCAGCAAATGTTTCCTTTAAATCAATGTTTCTTATTCAACTGCTTTTTTTCTGTATAGCAATCAAAGTTTATGCTTTTATTCATATCATTACAGAGATATTGTGTGCATTTATTAGCAAGTACATAAATACACACACATCCTTGTTTACCTTTTTTAAGACAAATGTTCATAGATAGTATAGTCATACATACTGGAAATCATCTTAGTTTATATTGCTTCATATTTGTATGTGAAGATTTTAATTATGCTTTTAGTTTGTATGCAATGCATGGACACAACTGTATGTAGCCCTTTCTTAGTGGATATTTAAGGTTTTTTCTAAATTACATTGAATCCCACATTAAGGTATTTTGTAAATAAGTCATTAGCATTCAAAGCTTGAAATCAGTAACTAAAATGAATAATATTTGACTGATGTAAACCTATCTGGTGCCTTGCCTTATTCAGTCTAGGTAAGTTGAATTTTCCTTTTGTTAAAATTATCAGCATTTCCAATTATAACAGCATTATTAACACTGAAATTAAAAGGAAGTTATGTTTTTTTCTGAGCTACCTTCTAAAGAACAAAGTATTAAATGTTTAATTTAGTTAACTCTAGAAAAGGAAAACCCACTCTATGTTGACTTTTACATATTCAACAATATAGCATGAAAATATTAGGAAAAAAGGGATTTACAGTGCAGTATTTCTGTAATAAACCAATGAATCAGTGAAGGAGAAGTGGCTTTTCTTCTATGTTATAAATCCAATTACAGAAGGTACGAATCTGGATCTGGTAAATTTTTTTTGTTTTTTGCTTTCCAGGCTTGGTGTTTACTGTGAAAAAGAAAAGCAGGCACTCATTTGGGGCTGATTGCATTATGGATACAGGGACAAAATCACAACATCTCTCTTCCTATAATCACATTTTCACCTCTTCATGTGGTGCACACCTGTGTCTTGTTGGCAATTGTACTCAATGAGAAGTCACACATCACATAGCTTCAGTAAGGGAGGAAATTAGTTTCTTGTTATATGTGTCTTTTCAGATGGCACTCGATGTTTCTTACTGAAGTTATGCAATACCAAATAAATAAAAAGTTTGAAGAGAAACTTTGAATAGAATTCAATGCAGAGTGTCTGTCATGATGGGTACAGATCTGCATGTCATGGGTAATGGAATCATAATGACTTTAGTAAATGCTTATGTCTCAGTTTATTTAAAATTTAATAGCAATTCAAGGAAGAAAGCTTTAGAATGAAATTATGTATACTAACTCTGCACTTTGCATGAATTTTCAGGCTGGCTCAGCTGAACAATAGGATGTGGCAGTGCATTCAATTGCCATATGAGTTCAACATTGTCTTCCTACCCCACCCCCTGCCCAGCCTTCACTGGAAATGTTTTGCAGCTGTGTGACTTTTCTATTGTAAGACTTTGTCTGAATTTCTCCTCTAAAATCAATTTTATCTTGGGTCTTAAAATTGTTAGTTTAGTGCTCGATATTTTTCAGAGTACTAGATACTTAATCATTTTATTTTTGTTTTAAAAGCTGTCGTTAGCTACTTCTATGCTATCGACTGTATATATACATAGTCATGTATGTGACTTTGTTTTTTGTATTTTTATTATTTTGACTATGATTTGTCTTAATGTGTTATAATACCTACTTAATACAATCATTGTCTGTATAGAAGGAGAACAAACTCACGTATTTAATTTGTCAGGTTGGATTACTCAACAAACAGATTATATGTATGTTTAGAACATAAACCCGGGAGGGAAAATATCATTTAAAATTTTATTTGAAGATTTGGGTATTTCACAAGTAAATATAAAAGTGGTCATAATTAGGGAATTCAGAGCTTTTGTTGTAATATCTTATATTTTTCTTACAGATCTTATGACTTACTTCTGTTTTTATTTGGAATTTTACCTGAAGGGAAAGTCTCTTGTGATGCTTAGGAATTTTAATAATTTTAATTTTATTCTGTTTATGCATTCTCCCAGCCAGTATTTCTTCTACTTTCCAGTTCTTAGAAAAGAAACAAGCTTTCCCCTCCTTCCCTTTTCTAACATCTGCCTTATTCTGACTCCCTTTTAGGTGGCAGACTGTTGTGTTTAGACAGTCAAAGTATCAGTGTTATAAAACCTTGATCTATTTCAGGAGTAACCAAATCATGGCCCATGAACCCAATCCAGTTTGTCACATGCTTTTGTATGGCCTGATTGATAGAAAGGTTTTATTGCTTTGTTAGGGTTGAAAAATATCAAAAAAAAAAAAAAAAAAGATTTCATGACAAAAGTTGTATGGAGTTTGTGGACTTCTACTCCCAGGGAGATGAAATAAATGAATTTTCAAGTACTTCTCCTGCTAGGTATATCTAAAAACAAACACAAAACAAACACTAAAGACACTGAAAGGTAGAGAGAAAAACAGTTCCATGAAATCACACTCTGATGAGTTTCTTCATTTTCATTTTTGTCTTGCATAAACTAAAAATGAAATTGAAGAAACCAGCAAACTGAAGTGACAATAATCAGACAATAACAAAAATAACAGCAGCAAACACAGCAAAAGCCTGGTCTTTCTGGACAAAATACCAGGAAAGGGGCAGTCGAGCAAGACAGAAAAAGTTTAGACAATAACTATTAGCTGAATGACACAGAAAACACTGTATTTCAGCTCCCAATCCTGACAAAAAGGCCTAGTAGGAGTCTTTGTGAAATTTTAAAGAGATATCCCAACCTTTCAGGTTGACTGGTATCAGAAAAAACTGAGTAGAAAACCAGAACTTTCATTCCTTTCTAGAGGTGATGAATACACACATCTATCACCTTAGCATCTATGGAGACCATGTGGAGAATCTGGACCCCATTCCAGCAATAATGATGTGGCCCTTCTCCTATCCAATGGGTCTGTGTCAGAGGAGGTTTATTGGAGATTCAAGACTTTTACCACTGTCCAGGTCTAATGAGGCCACCCTCACCAACCCATGGAGTCAGTGGGGTCTTCCTGCTTCTGCCAACTAGGATGGTATTACCCAACAGCTCAAATCAACTAGTCCCTCTGTCATTGCTATGCTAACAAAGTGACTATTTAAAAAAAAAGCCCTAGTCCTAGACCCTAGTCATTGAATTTAGAGGCCATCTTAAATTCAAAGATGATCTCTACTCTAGATCCTTAACTTTATTTCAATGAGGTCACATTTACCAATTCTTGGTGAAGCTATCTTTTGGGAGCTACATTTAACCCATTATAGCTCCCGTATCAATAACTGACAAAAAAAATTGACAGGACTAGAATCACTCAACAATATCATTAGTCAACAAGATATAATCAACATTTAGAGAACATTACACTAAACAACAGCAGACTACATATTCTTCTCAAATATTCACAGAACATATATTAAGAAAAACCATGTTCCAGACATAAAACCAAAATTTTAAAGTAATGAATCATTTTAACTTTGTTCTCTTATCCATCATAATTAAACTAGACATCAGTAACAAAAAGATAACAGGATAATCTCTAAATATTTGGATATATGCACAGTTATAAACAACACACTTTTAGACAGATTATGGATCAAGGAGAAAGTCACAAGGGAAATTAAAAAACAAAACAAAAACTTGATTTCATGGAAATTAAAGCATATCACATTAAATACAACAAGTTTGTGAAACACAGCTAAAACAGCTTTGAGAAGTAAATTTATAACACAAAATGTTAACATGAAAGCAGAAGTCTCAAGATAAGGACAGGAATGAAGAAAACTGAAAACCAAAAAAAATAGATAATATCAATGAAACAGATTCAATATAGTACAGGTATCAATTATGTCTACATTTACATAAAAGATTAGCACAATACCTATTAAAATATCACATATTTTATAAATATGTTCAAATTTATTTTAAAATATGTATATAAAGAAAAATAACTTTTTTAAGTAAAGACTAAAATGGAAAAAGTCGGTCTATAGATTTTAAGACTTTCATGCACCTATATTGTGGTACTAGCAAAGGATATATTATTTCATGTTAAATAAGCTCGTGAAAAAATACAAAACTGCATGAAAATTAAAACTGCGATATTACTTTACCCCAGAAGAGCTAAAGTAAAAATAGTGATAACACTGAATTTTGCAAAATTCAAAATATTGGATCATTGATGCATTTCTGGTGGAAATATAAAATAGTATCACTATCCTGGAAAGAGTTTAGTAATTTTTAAAAATGCAAACAAGCACCAAGCAAACTACACAGTAATTGCATTATTGGACATTTATTTGAGAATTAACATTATGCCTATACAAAAACCTATGCATGATTATTCATAGATATTCATATTCCTCATAGTTGAAGGAAAATTCCAAATATTCTTTAATGAGTGAATGGTTAGCCAACTTATGCTGTATCCATACCTTAGAATACTGCTGAACAATACAAAGGAACAAATTTGCTATTTTCAACAATTTTGATGAATCCTAGAAAGTTATGCAGAATAATAAGAACCACCTCAAAGAGTTATATGATTGCATTTGCATAATATTCCTTAAATGGCAGAATTAAAGAAATGGAAGCTAGAGTAGTGGTTGCTAGGGGTAAAATAATTAAAGATGGGGGAAAAGCATGGGGTGGTATTAAAAGGAGAGTTCCTTGTGGTGACGGAGTTGTGCTGCATCTTGATTTGATCTCTATCAATATTCTAAATTTATAGTGTATTATTATTTTGAAAGATGTTACCCCTGGGAAAATAGAGTAAAGGGTATCTAATCTCTCTGTATTATTATTTGCAATTCAAGTGAATCTATAACTAACTGAAAATAAAACATTAAAAATTGATAGAAATTTCAAATATCAGTCTCCATAAATAATATTTTATTGGTGTACACTCTCTCCTACTTGTTTATGTACTGTCTATGTGTACTTTTGTACTAAAATGGCAGAGTTGATTTGTTTTGACTGAGGCATGTAACCTATAAAGTCTAAAATATGTTATATCTGGGTCTTTATAAATAGATTATTGGATCCTGAGATCAGGATCCAATGTATGTATGTATGTATGTATGTATGTAGGATATTATGTATGATGAACTTCTCTCCTCTATTTCAGCAGTTATCTTTTTTTGTCAAGATTTCTTAGCACTTAATGATGACTGAGTTCTGCCTCAGATTTGTCAGCTGATCCTCTCTTCAGGCTAGGCATAGAATGCTCTACCATCAACTTTACCTCTATTCCAGTCCAGTTCACCTCATACTATAAGTCTGCAAACTCATCACTTGTTTTATTCTTGAGGATAGGGCTTTAAATTATATTACATTTATAACAGGTGATTGCTAAGTCTGATACCATGCTTGTTTGCTTTTGAAAAGTGGACAGTATTGATTTTGTATTTTTTCATTCAACAAATATTTATAAGTGATTACCCTAAGAAATTTAGGGTCAACATAGCAAGAGTTTTAACTCTCGTACAATTCATGTGACCTTGAAGTTATGCCAAGAGAGGTTGTAATTTATCCTTCAAATATGAGCTATACACCTTAGGACAAATAACTTACTCTATGTGAAAACACGTTTTGATTATAAAATGATAATAATACAGTGGAGTCACAAGTTACACTTGAGTTTACTTTCTAATAAAAAAGGTAAAATGATAATGCCATATAATCAATATTAGACTTGAAAATATCCCATCATTAAGAAATATAGTATGCAGTTTTGTAAATACATATATGTATATCTATATATGTATGCATGTTTGTGTGTATATATATATCTAACAGTGCTTATAAAATTTTATAATCACTAAACTATATTAAATGAAAGAATAAAAGGAAAGCATGGAAGTAAACATCTGGGCATTCAACCATTTTTCTTGTAAAATGACTATCAATTCCCAGTGAATAATGGAGATTTAAGAGAAAATTATTAAAGTTTCTGCTTGCTTGAAGGGTTTCTCCATATGAAGTCATTTTAATTAAATGTGTATGCTTATAGTTTTGTTTTTATTATGAGAATTAAATGGAACAGTGGAATATTTTCAGTTTCTATGGAGTTGAGGGAGTATAGTTTTTCTGGGAATGTGTTCTAAAACAAGTCTAATTGCAATTTCAATATTGTAGGATTATTGTGTGGAGTAAAGAAAAACTTACATAAATCAGCTATTACCACACTTGACACAGGATAAACAATCCAATGGTAACTATTTTTGGTTATTTTAAATGACTTATGTATTGCAGATGTATTTTGAGTATCACAAGATTCATTGGACTAGCTTACATTCACAGCTCCATTCAGTCTTAAATTTTATGATTTAAAACATTTTTAAAGTATAATACACAACCAGTTGGACACTTTATACAACAGTTTAGATGATTCTGAGAAAGGAAGAAAAAAAAGCCAGGTTTGGAAGCTATGAAAGGTCTCTTGGAAGGGAGAGTTCTTTGAGAAGGACCCTTGAAGAATTATTGATGGTTTTTTTTGAAGGTGAAAGACAGTGGTTCTGGCATCCACTTTTGGGAGAATATGTAACTGTCACTCACCTCCCCACTCTAACCCTTCTCTAATTTCTTGTTAGTAAAATCTTAAATCTCACAGTTCACTTCCCCAACTTTCCTTGCAGCTAAGTAGAGGCATGTGATTCTCTGTAGGCCAATGAGTTAAAGTGGGCAGTGACTGGGTAGCATATAGGAAATTTTCCTTCATTATTAGCAGAGGCTATAGGAGAGGAAGGAAAGGGGAGGAAGGGAGGATGAGAGAGAGAGAGAGAGAGAGAGAGAGAGAGAGAGGGAGAGAGAGAGAGAGAGAGAGAGAGAGAGAGAGAGAGAGAGAGAGAGAGAGAGAGA